>JAZHYW010061124.1:0-173932 GCA_037355805.1 Ixodes ricinus
CTTTCGCACTCATCGAACGCCACTCGCACCAATTGAACACTCGGCGGACCCCACCGCCACATAATAGCACCGATAAGTAACACGAAGCACCTTCCCCAGCATTTGCTTTGTGGTTACGCGTGCGGACGCTCCGACACTCTCCTTTCGCACTCATCGAACGCCACTCGCACCAATTGAACACTCGGCGGACCCCACCGCCACATAATAGCACCGATAAGTAACACGAAGCACCTTCCCCAGCATTTGCTTTGTGGTTACGCGTGCGGACGCTCCGACACCTCTCCTTTCGCACTCATCGAACGCCACTCGCACCAATTGAACACTCGGCGGACCCCACCGCCACATAATAGCACCGATAAGTAACACGAAGCACCTTCCCCAGCATTTGCTTTGTGGTTACGCGTGCGGACGCTCCGACACTCTCCTTTCGCACTCATCGAACGCCACTCGCACCAATTGAACACTCGGCGGACCCCACCGCCACATAATAGCACCGATAAGTAACACGAAGCACCTTCCCCAGCATTTGCTTTGTGGTTACGCGTGCGGACGCTCCGACACTCTCCTTTCGCACTCATCGAACGCCACTCGCACCAATTGAACACTCGGCGGACCCCACCGCCACATAATAGCACCGATAAGTAACACGAAGCACCTTCCCCAGCATTTGCTTTGTGGTTACGCGTGCGGACGCTCCGACACTCTCCTTTCGCACTCATCGAACGCCACTCGCACCAATTGAACACTCGGCGGACCCCACCGCCACATAATAGCACCGATAAGTAACACGAAGCACCTTCCCCAGCATTTGCTTTGTGGTTACGCGTGCGGACGCTCCGACACTCTCCTTTCGCACTCATCGAACGCCACTCGCACCAATTGAACACTCGGCGGACCCCACCGCCACATAATAGCACCGATAAGTAACACGAAGCACCTTCCCCAGCATTTGCTTTGTGGTTACGCGTGCGGACGCTCCGACACTCTCCTTTCGCACTCATCAGAACGCCACTCGCACCAATTGAACACTCGGCGGACCCCACCGCCACATAATAGCACCGATAAGTAACACGAAGCACCTTCCCCAGCATTTGCTTTGTGGTTATGCGTGCGGACGCTCCGACATCTCTCCTTTCGCACTCATCGAACGCCACTCGCACCAATTGAACACTCGGCGGACCCCACCGCCACATAATAGCACCGATAAGTAACACGAAGCACCTTCCCCAGCATTTGCTTTGTGGTTACGCGTGCGGACGCTCCGACACTCTCCTTTCGCACTCATCGAACGCCACTCGCACCAATTGAACACTCGGCGGACCCCACCGCCACATAATAGCACCGATAAGTAACACGAAGCACCTTCCCCAGCATTTGCTTTGTGGTTATGCGTGCGGACGCTCCGACACTCTCTCCTTTCGCACTCATCGAACGCCACTCGCACCAATTGAACACTCGGCGGACCCCACCGCCACATAATAGCACCGATAAGTAACACGAAGCACCTTCCCCAGCATTTGCTTTGTGGTTACGCGTGCGGACGCTCCGACACTCTCCTTTCGCACTCATCGAACGCCACTCGCACCAATTGAACACTCGGCGGACCCCACCGCCACATAATAGCACCGATAAGTAACACGAAGCACCTTCCCCAGCATTTGCTTTGTGGTTACGCGTGCGGACGCTCCGACAATCTCTCCTTTCGCACTCATCGAACGCCACTCGCACCAATTGAACACTCGGCGGACCCCACCGCCACATAATAGCACCGATAAGTAACACGAAGCACCTTCCCCAGCATTTGCTTTGTGGTTACGCGTGCGGACGCTCCGACACTCTCCTTTCGCACTCATCGAACGCCACTCGCACCAATTGAACACTCGGCGGACCCCACCGCCACATAATAGCACCGATAAGTAACACGAAGCACCTTCCCCGCATTTGCTTTGTGGTTATGCGTGCGGACGCTCCGACACTCTCTCCTTTCGCACTCATCGAACGCCACTCGCACCAATTGAACACTCGGCGGACCCCACCGCCACATAATAGCACCGATAAGTAACACGAAGCACCTTCCCCAGCATTTGCTTTGTGGTTATGCGTGCGGACGCTCCGACGCTCTCTCCTTTCGCACTCGTCGAACGCCACTCGCACCAATTGAACACTCGGCGGACCCCACCGCCACATAATAGCACCAATAAGCAACACGAAGCACCTTCCCCGCATTTGCTTTGTGGTTATGCGTGCGGACGCTCCGACGCTCTCTCCTTTCGCACTCGTCGAACGCCACTCGCACCAGTCGAACGCTCGGCGGACCCCACCTCCACATATGTATATATATATATATATTGCCGCGCGCGAAGCTTGCAAAGTAGGCAGCGAGCGCGTGGCCTAACGGTTATAGCGCCTGCCTCCCACGCGAAAAGCCAGGGTTCGATTCCTGGCCGCGGGGACGCCTTTTTGGTGACATCTAATGTAACGTTCTGGTAAATTCGAGAACTCTGTTGCATGTTCGAGGTTAGAATGCTCTATGCGCGAACCTTCTACGCCGATTGTTCGAGAAGCCCACGCGTGTACAAAAGGGCTCCGCGTGGCGAGCCGCAGTCAGTTTCGCCTCAGCGTTCGATCCTGCTGCTTCGCCGCTTTCGACGCCCGCGACGCTCTGTTGTTATCTTTCTTTTTCCTTTTATTTTTGGGCACAAGTTCGCCCCATTAAACGTTTCAGTTTCCTCAGTTATTCCTTTGTTTTGTCACTTCGTTATTCGTGACATTTTGGTGGAGGTGCGGGGTACCGCATGCCCCTGCCGCGTACCCCTCCGAGGGCCCGCAGTGCAAGTCCGACGCCAAGCTCACGAAGAACCAACGAAAGCACCACCGAGATCCGGCTCAGTCGTCGCGCCCAAGGCCTACACCCGGAATTCGGACTTCTGCCGCCCAAGACTAAGCAGCTACCGAAGCCGACGATGAACTCCACGACCCAGTCGACGGAAAACCCCCAAGCAGCACCGTCCTACATCTTCCTGCCTGTGGTTCCCCGTGTGCCGACGCCATTCCACGGTGAAATCTACGAGGATATAGAAGACTGGCTGCAGCACTACGAACGTGTGGCCCGCTACAACGCGTGGACGGCAGAACAGCGCCTCCAAAACATTTACTTCGCACTGGAGGGAACGGCAAGACAATGGTTTGAGAACCACGAGGCTGCCCTTACGACGTGGGAGACATGCGTGGAGGAACTAAAGCGCACCTTCAGAAACCAACACCGACGTCAACGAGCCGAGGACATCCTTCAAAGAAGATGCCAAGGTCTGAACGAGAGCGTGACAAGCTTCACTGAAGATGTCCTGCGCCTGTGCGCCCGTGCCGACCCTGGAGCCGCCGAAGACAAGAAGCTACGCGTCCTCATGAGAGGCGTGAAAAGCGAGAATTTTGGCGGTCTCGTTCGCAACCCACCGGTGACCGTGGATGAATTTGTTGCTGAGGCAACTAACATTGAACGAGCGCTGTCGGCCAGGGCGGGTCATTATCAGAGACTCGCCGGCGTAGCTGCCACCTCATCCCTTCCATCTTCCCTCCCTGACCTCGGCGAAGTTGGCATCGAGAACCTTCGGGAGGTCATTCGGGATGTGGTTCGAGAAGAACTGAAGCGGCTGCTCCCTTCTCCAGAACGACCTGCCGCTGTTTCAATCGCCGAGGCTGTTCGCGAGGAGGTACACCGGGCCCTCTTGCCAGAGGTCTCCGACGCAGTAGCCCCCGAACAGCCGGTCCTGACCTACGCCGCCGCCGCCAAGAGAGAACCTCCCGTCACAGGACACTACCAGCCAGCTTCCAGACGTGAGGTACCGGCGCCGAAGTATGCTCCACGCCCAGAGCAGCGGGGTGCGAGGAAGACCGACGTTTGGAGGACGGCCGACCTACGCCCGCTGTGTTACCACTGCGGGGAAGCTGACCATGTGTACCGCCGATGCCCATACCGACGACTCGGGCTGCGCGGGTTCCACCCGAACGACCCGCGCCCCCGTCATGGTGAACGTCCCAGCGAGATCGACGAGTACCTGCGACGACCCCAGTCCCCCGAGCCTGCGTCCCGCCGAGAGTTCCGGTCGCCGTCGCCGCGACGTCCAGCTTCGCCGATGCACCGACCCCGACGTGAAAGCCTGTCGCCCATCGCTCCTCGCCGGGGAAACTAGGCGCGGCAACCCCTGGAGGTGGAGTTGCCGAAGACGACCGACGTAAAGAGCCTCCAAGAACGACGGAGCGCTCCCACTCTCCCGACGCTACACATCACAACGACGCTCTTGCATCGGTGTCCAACAACCTAAACGTTATTATCGACGGCCACGACGCATCGGCACTCGTGGACACCGGAGCAGACTACTCAGTCATGAGTGGGAGGCTCTCTCGCCGCCTGCGAAAAGTTACGACGCCCTGGGGAGGACCACAAATTCGAACCGCCGGAGGACACCTCATCACGCCTGTCGGAAGTTGCACTGCTCGCGTCGAAATTCACGGCGAAACGTGCCCTGTGAAATTCGTCGTTCTACAAGACTGCTCTAGAGATGTCATTCTCGGCATGGACTTTCTGTGTGAATACGGCGCCGTCATCGACCTGGGTGAGAACAGATTGACGCTACGGAAGCCTGTTCCGCCTTCAGAGAAACCCCAAACAGCGTCAGCCGCCGTCCGAGTCGCCGCCGACCACGTGAACCTGCCGCCGCGATCAAGTGTTTTCGTACCCGTCGTGACCAATGCAGCTACCTGCGGCGAAGTTGTCCTGGAAGGCAACCTTCAATTGCTCCTGGGGAGAGGAATCGGCGTTGCAAGAGGAGTGGCCGAACTTCAGGATGGACGCACCGTGGTGCTCGTGACGAACTTCCGACAAGAAACACAACACCTCACGAGAGGTGCCGCTGTGGGCCACGTCGAAGAACTTCAAAACTCCGCCGAAATCGCCGCGATCGCTGACGAATCATCGCCACCTCAGCAAGACATTGCACCGCCAGCGCAGCTCGACATCGACCCGAAGCTTCCAGGCCCGAAACGACGACAGCTGACTGACCTCCTCGCCGAATACAGCGACTGCTTCGCGAAGTCATCGAAGGTGCGCCAAACCGCCGTTGCGAAGCATCGCATCGTTACCGAGGACGACGCGCTCCCTGTGCACCGATCGCCGCACCGAGTCTCCGTAAAAGAAAGGGAGGTCATTCAAGAGCAAGTGCAAGAAATGCTGAATGACGACATCATCCAGCCTTCAAGCACTTCGTGGGCCTCTCCAGTCGTGCTTGTCAAGAAGAAGGACGGAACGCTTAGGTTCTGCGTGGACTACCGGCAGCTGAACGCGGTGACGAAGAAAGACGTCTATCCGCTCCCCCGGCATCGACGATACGTTAGACCCACTTCGCCACTCCCGATATTTTTCGTTGATGGACCTGAATAGTGGTTACCCAGGCAGCACACCGTATTGGGCCAACATTGGATTTGATGTGGCAAAGAATGGCCCAACAATGGCCCAATGAGCCATATGTTTCCCAATATTGGAATCACATTGGACAATAATGGACTATCAAAGCCAATGGTTTTCCAATATTGGTAATACGTTGGCATAGGCTGGTCAACATTGGACTGTCAAAGCCAATAGCTTTCCAATATTGGAAATACGCCGGCATAAGCTGTCCAATATTGGACTGTCGGAGCCACTGGCTTTCTGATATTGGCTTTACGCCGGCATAAGCTGTCCAATATTGGACTGTCAAAGCCAATAGCTTTCCAATATTGGATATCGCCGGCATAACCTGTACAATATTGGACTGTCAGAGCCAATGGCTTTCCGATATTGTATTTACGCTGGCTTAAGCTGGTGAATATTAAACTGTCAAAGCCAAGCGTTTTCCAATATTTGTGATGTCATGGTATAGGCTGGTCAATATTGCACTGCCATAGCCAATGGCTTATCGATATTTGTGTCGCGTAAACTATAAACCCGCGACCTTTTTTTTTTTTTGCATTGCAGAGGTAGGAAAGTGGAAAAGAGTCATTCACGCGCTCGCTCGGAGCGAGAATTTTATTTAGCCAACTTCATGGGGCGTACGTCGCCGGTACTTTCTAACCGCGATCACAAATACGTCCTTAGCTGCCTATAGGACTATTGCAGTTTGTTTGCCGGCTGCTCTTCTTTCGCATTGCCTTACCTCGGCGTTGAAAACTTAATTCTGTTTTTTAGATTTAATTATTTTTGTATTTTCTAGTGTATTTTGTATGTATATGCATTACCTAGCGTTAACGTCTTCTACTTTGTCCGTGCCCCTGCCATGTTTGTATTTCTTTCTGCGTGCTCTATTTTTTATATTTAATGTTTCTGTGCATATTTGTCATTGACGACGCAGGTGTCGACAAACATAAAGCCGCCGCTTACGCCGCCAACCGAAGTGACTTCTACTCTCAGTTTTACGAGAGTCTTTCGAGCTAGAAAGTCGTCTATTGGACTCGAATGAAGTCTCGAGAGGGCTGCTTCGACTGCCAGTGCACATATCATCAGTGTAGGCAGAAGAACGACGTAGCAATCGCGACGCGAGAGCATACTGCGCCTCCATCTGGCCGGCCGCGCTCGCTCTGCGGAAATGTTAGCGAGGTACTCTCGAGCCCCATTAGCTTACTGAAGTTGGAAGACGCTACTTTGTCGTCGCGAATCCTTTGCCCTTCGAACGGTTGCGAAGCCGTTGCGCCCGGCGTATCCTACGCAGCATCTTTCCGATATTGTTCGTGCAGCATCGCAACCGATTCATCGTGTGTTGAAAGTCGAACGATGTGCTGTCCGTGGTGTCTTTTATGTGTAACTCTTTCGTAAAAAAAGTTTGAAGTTTAAAAACGCGAACCTAACAGTGTACAAATAATTTTAAATTTATTGATAAAAAATAATATATATATATAAATATTTAGTTATTTGTGGACATCGTGCGCAAAAAATAGTCGCGCTTAGTTCTTCATTCTAAATTTTAATGTGAGTTATACGACGTAAAACATTGTCTTCAAACTTGCCCCGTTTAGAATCACTTTTGGGCTGGACAGCTTATTTAGAAATTCAAAATCTGGCCTTCAGAGAGCTGTCCTGTTCAATCGGTATTGGCAGCAGGGTAGACGCTATGCGTGTTTTAGGCCAATTCTGTCTCCGGTTAGGGTCACGTGACTACAGTCTCGAAGCTAGTGATAAGGCAGAGCACGGAACCTGACTAAAAGCCCGAGGCCACGCATAACATCCACTGCACTATCAACCTTGGGTACAAGTGACTAATCCTCTGGTTGGGTTCATTGTTGAGATGGGCCTGAAGATTAGCCTTTGTAAGCGCACTCCCCGTTCTGGGCTGCTTTCTTTCTACTCCTTCTCTCATTTTCTCCCTCTCCCTAAGCTGAAGACGTTCTAGACGGTGCGGACTCGACGGACCAATGAGGCGTATACTTTTTATCGCTTGAATCCGCTCTTTGTGCGCGGGTAACGGCAGAAGCGTGATCACGTGGTTTGACGGATGACGCATTAGCCGTTTACAAACCCGGAACCCCGAATGCCTGCGAAGACCGGACCTAGCTTCGCGGGTGATACGGCCTGCGGGCCTGCTGTGGATTTCGCTTCTGCGGTAAATGTGGTAAATCTAGTTCTAGAGTTCCGATCACCAGCAGCGCAATTCGTCTTAGTGCCAAGTGCGATCTTCAACATGCGGATTGCCAAGACCATGGATATTCTTTCGGCAGCGCCTACACACCGGTGATCTTCCTTTGTTGTGGGCATACATGTGACCACTAGCTTCGACGGACCGAAGACACAACTGACCGCCTTCTCTTCCATGTGAGTGACAAGGAGAAGTTCTCCTGACCATTGGGGATAGGTATTCTTGCTACGCAATGTACGTTTTGTCCCTATCCGATGAGTTTGAACCGTGTCGAACGCTGTGCCAGGAATCTCCGACGAGTTCAACGTGTAATCCAGAGCGATCGGCCCGAAAGGCCCTGTACAGCGCTATTTGCAAGTGCTTTTTATTCTAATAGACCGTGAGAGACGTTCTGATTGGTTATTTTTGTGTTCGACGTCATTTTTATTTATTTATTTTTTGTTAAAATATGGCTGTCTTCTTAGCGGTAGATGTGTGCTGTAGTAAAAAGTCCTCCCGGTATTTCCAAGCCGAATACCACAGCGTTGTGTAGTCCTTATTTGCCAAGGTTTGGGTTGTTGGGTGCGAGTGGAGTGTCAGTTATGTCACCGCGCTCTGCGAGTGTAATTGCCAGTAATTGTCTCTACACGACAAGCTATTTTATCTGCGCGATTTATTTTAAACTCTTGATTGATTCAAGCATCAAGCTCTGTTCAACAGTCATGTTGTTACGTGTACCGGGGTATTTATTGAATTGTTAATTTAGTAGTGCGTTTGACACTGGTGAGCTGAAGAGGGAGGCCAGCGGTTGCATTTATAAATTGTAAATATTATGGAGGCAATATGGGTACAACAATAACTACATATTTCCGTTCCGCAAATATCGTAAATCTTAAAAACGTTTTTTTTTTTCAAATTAACGTAGAAATATTGGTGTGAACTTAAATGACGAGATTATAATTCTTAAGACTTCTTAAAGCTAGATGAAAGGTTGAGGGACGCCATGATGTTGCACGAGTAGAGTTAAGCAATTTATGAAATAACCTTCGTACTATTTGATTAATTTTTTAAACCACTATCAATATTTTAATCTAGATCGATCAAGCTCTGAGTAAGGACAAGTCGGACGAACAAAACAATAGTAAACGCCTGGGCCGTCTTTCTAGAAACAGCGTCTCAGCTGAGACGGGGGAAAAGAAAGCACTGTCAAAGCCAGCGTACGAGCTGAACGGGACTCAAACATCGACTCATGACGCTCGCGCGTCCCATTCTTTACAGTGCTTTCCTTCACCCAGTCTAAGCTGAGACACTGATTCCACCAAGCCGGCCCCGGTGTATTACCTGCGCATCTATTTATTTTAGAAGGCAGTACTAAGTTTTTTACATACAAAATAACGAAAAATAATTCACTGGAAAAGAAAGTTGATAATATGGAAAAGTAAACAAAAAAAAAGTCGGTAGGCCTTTCCGAGATTTTATACTTGCAGAGCAACCGAGCCGATTAATCGAATGGTTAATTAAAAGGCGGCGATTAATAATGAAGCTATGTTTTATTTTGATTTTCATTATTGACAAGCGTAAGAGAGAACTGAGAGCCTCTGAAACCCTTCACCTGAATCCGAACCACCGCTTCTGTCTCTTTCAGAATCCTGTGGCCAGGCCCCTGCGTGGAATCCCTTTGCCCAGCCCTTTGCCCAGCTCTTCACCCAGCCCTCTGCCCTGTCCACTACCGAGCGTGCCGCCGAGTCTGCCTAGTCTGCCCTGTCGAGTCTGCCCTGTCCACTACCGAGCGTGCCGCCGAGTGTGCACAATTTTTTTTAAATCTTTTTATTCGATTTAAATAAATTATGAACTATCAAACGTTATGAACAATTCATTTGCATGCTTTATTGATTTCTAAAGTGTCCAAATGTGGTAAAATTGCTGCATTTATTAGATTTTAGTATCAGAAAGAAAACTGTGCTTGAGGAAAAAGGGCAAGGAACTTGCTTGGTTCTCTGCACTCTTTTTGTGACACTGGTTAGAACACTGACTGAAAAATGGCATCCAATAATGTCATAGACAATGGATGCAAAAAATAGCCAGTGTATTAAACTGGATGCCAATATCGGAATAGCCAATATTGGAAGAGCCAGTGTGTAAGGCGCTGGATGCCAATGTTGGTTCAGCCAACGGTGAAACCTCTATGCCAATATTGGATAAAAAAGCGCAAACCACGTTGGTCCAACGTGGGCTAGAACGTTGGCAAACCAGTGGTCCAACATTGGCACCAATGTTGGACCACCATTGGATCGGGTGGCGTTTTCGAAAATGCCAACGTCAGACCAATATTGGAACCATTTTTTGCCAACATTGGTCCAACGGGGGTCCAACAGTGGTGTGCTGCCTGGGTTAGGTCTCTGTGTGGACTACCTGCAGCTGAACGCGGTGACGAAGAAAGACGTCTATCCACTAGTGATGCAAAACTATCGATACTATCGATAGGTTTTCCAAAACTATCGATAGTGTCGCAGAACTATCGATAGTCGACTATCGATAGTACTATCGATAGTTTTTCGATAGTTGACTATCGATAGTACCATCGATAGTTTTTGATAGTCGACTATCGATAGTACTATCGATAGTTTTTCGACAGTCGACTATCGATAGTACTGACGATAGTTTTTCGATAGTCGACTATCGATAGGTTTTCGATAGTCGACTATCGATAGTTTTTCGATAGTCGGCTATCGATAGGTTTTTCTATAGTCGACTATCGATAGTACTACGATAGTTTTTCGACAGTCGACTATCGATAGTACTGACGATAGTTTTTCGATAGTCGACTCATCGATAGTGTTTTCGATAGTCGACTATCGATAGTTTTTCGATAGTCGACTATCGATAGTACTATCGATAGTTTTTCGACCAGTCGACTATCGATAGTACTGACGATAGTAAATCGAGTAGTCGACGATCGAGCAGGTTTCTAGTGTCGAACTATCGATAAATCGACTATCGATACTATCGATAGTTTTTCCAAAACTATCGATAGTGTCGCAGAACTATCGATAGTCGACTATCGATAGTACTATCGATAGTTTTTCGATAGTCGACTATCGATAGTACTATCGATAGTTTTCGATAGTCGACTATCGATAGTACTATCGATAGTTTTTCGACAGTCGACTATCGATAGTACTGACGATAGTTTTTCGATAGTCGACTATCGATAGTTTTTCGATAGTCGACTATCGATAGTTTTTCGATAGTCGGCTATCGATAGTTTTTCTATAGTCGACTATCGATAGTACTATCGATAGTTTTTCGATAGTCACTACCGATAGTACTAGATAGTTTTTCGATAGTCGACTATCGATAGTTCTGCGACATTATTGATAGTTTTATTACTATTGGTAGTCCGATTTCTGGCGACTATCGATAGTTTTGCACCACTATGGGTATCCCATTTGAAAAAATAAAGCGAGAAAGAGAGAAAAGGAGCGACGCAAACTCTAGTGTCGCAAAAACTATCGATAGTAAACCGTCGACAGTACTATCGATAGGTTTACGATAGTCGACTATCGATAGTTTTTCGATAGTCGACTATCGATAGTACTATCGATAGTTTTTCGATAGTCGACTATCGATAGTCGACTATCGATAGTACTATCGATAGTTTTTCGATAGTCGACTATCGATAGTACTATCGATAGTTTTTTGACTATCGATAGTCAGATTTCTGGCGACTATCGATACTATCGATAGTACTATCGATAGTTTTGCACCACTACCGTTCGAACCTCAAAATTAAGTCTCGCGCTGTGGCATTACGCAATGCAACCATGACGCTTTGCATTGCGCAGTGCCACAGCGCAGACTTTATGTTGAGGTCTAAACGAATGTTCCGCCTCATCATTCGCTGAGCTGATTTCCTAGATCGCAACGATTCGTTCTCTCAGTGTTTAGCGGGTAAGTATACGCGCAGGCATTTCTTATGGTACGTTTACATCTGAGAAGAAATCCGCTGCCGCGGGAGCGGATCCGCTCCCGGCGGCGGCGGCGACGAGCAGGTTGTGTTTACATCTATTTCCTTCGAGCGGCGGCGGCGGCGGCGGCTGCGGCAGCTGTTCTCGTAACATCCGGTCAAATATGACGAGAAGGCGCGAGAGTTCCCACCTCGGCTGTCTCTCCCGGGCGTTGCTGCTCCCGGAAGAACGTGTTGTGAATTGTAATTTTGGCACCTCCTACTCACGCGAAACAGCCGTACAGTGCTCGTGTAAATATGCGGTTGACGAAAACGAGGAAGACGAAGCAACGGTTTGGCTCGGGGCAGATCGAAGAAGAAGACGTACGGAACGACTGCGATCACCGACACCAGCAGATTAATCTTCGTCATGTAAATAGTAAATCCATTCTGTTTCTTACCGTAAGTCTTTGACGTTCAATTAACGCAACAGAACGCATACTCATGACGTAGGCAGCGTCGCGCTGCGCAAGAATGTCACATCCGGTCAGCGAAACGCCTCGTTCGGCGGCAGAAATAGGTCCCGGACCTATAGACGCTTTACACACGCGCCAGAATACAGCCGCCATGGCTGACCTTCTCTTGTTTTACCGAGAATACCCAGGCATAATTGGTGTGGACGAGCCATCAAAAAGGCCAATGCTGGGGAGAAATACAGAATAAAATTTAAGATATCAATAACCTGGCCTCTATGGTAATAACGAAGTGAAGTAAACAGAACAATGGGAAACAAAAACTGAAGGTCAGTTATGGCGGCGCCCATGCACAGCTGCTGCAAAGCGTCTATACGGCTCGCCGCCGCGTTTTCCGCCCAGCGTTTCGCCCCAGCGGCAAAAGCTGGGCGGATTCGCTGGCGGATCCGCAAGTAGTAAACGTACCATTAGAGTGCATAAGGTGCCATAATTGAGTAGCTTTTGTTTTCGTCCAGCGCATAAAGAAAATAAAAATTTTCTTTTCTTGCATCATTTCCCATAAACTCGCCGCACCAAAATGTTTGTTTGATAAGTGCACCACCCACATACATCCTTGTAAAATGTAGAAGTTGCACTCATTTTATTGGCTTATTTATACTGATTATATTTATGCCAAAAAGCGCTCGAGAACACACTGCAGTTATTGGTGAGGCCCTTGACAGACGCAACGCGCTTGCTGCATCCACTCTATAGGTATAGCATGAAAAACCCAAGAGGCTCACCCATTTCTGAAGTCGTTGGCCTCGAACGTTGGGAAGATTCAAAGTCGAAGGTGTTCTTCCGGTCCGAGAAATAAGAAAATACGTCAGAGTAGCGCCACTTTGGCTAATGCCGCAAGGCGAACCCCGAATCGCTCGTGCACAGACTCCTACCCTGAGGAGGGAGGAGATAAGAACTGTACATTACCAACCTAAATCCGGCGAAAATGTTGAGCGAACCAAGGTATCCTACTGTCGAGCTCAATCGGAGACGAATGGAATATTCAGCGCGTGCGAGAGCGACTGCCAAGTGCGTGAAGGTGCGAGCTCCTCCGTTTTCTTTGGTTTGACCTCGCGGCCTCTTCTTGGCTGTCGCGAGTGAATTAAATATAAAAAAGAAATATGAATTATGTTTTGTTTTTGTTAAGACAGCCAAAAGTCCGTCGGCCTCAGTGGGCGTCAGCTTTTCCGCTGCAGATAAATAAATCAACTTCAGAGTATGAATCCCAGCCTGACGTCTTCAACATGAATTATGCACTCTAAAAAAAAATGAAAGGAAAAGGTATACACTGTTTCACCTTATGTTGTACCGCAGCGAAGGCTAGAAGCGCGAGCTCACAGCCTTGGCGGCTCCCTAATGCACGAGAGCTTGTGCCGCCGAGATCTGCCCCAGAGCAAGGAGCTGAAGCTTGTAGCCTTTCTGAGGTACATCATAAGGTGAAACAGAGTATAGCAACGGCGCATTTTCCTGGCTTCTACACTGACGCACCCACAAGCGTACCCCAGAAGAAGGGAGGAACGAAACCGGCCACGCGAACAACGGTGGGGCCCCAGAAGACTTCTGGAATCATGATGTACTCGCAGTGACCCATCCGCCTGTAATTCTAACCGCGGGCGCCTCCCCGACATGTACACCGACCTCCTGAAATAACTTTTCATTAAAGTTCACATCTACGACGGACGAAAAGAAGTTGAAACCAGACCCGACGA
The DNA here is from genome assembly GCA_037355805.1 of Ixodes ricinus. Classification (NCBI taxonomy): domain Eukaryota; kingdom Metazoa; phylum Arthropoda; class Arachnida; order Ixodida; family Ixodidae; genus Ixodes; species Ixodes ricinus. The sequence goes on from JAZHYW010061124.1 coordinate 13,808, forward strand.
TGATGATGTCTCCCGTATGCCATGGACGAAGAAGTCGGCAGAACCAGCGCTATACGGATGAAGAGAAGGAAGAAGCAAGCGTTTGATTGCTGGTAGCTAGTCGGGTGTTCCTAGGCTGCACTGATGATGTCTCCCGCATAGGAGACGAAACGTCTTACAAATTGTTGGTATTGTTATGCAAGTCGGAGATATTTGTTTTTAATTAAGAGAAACGATACGTTTTTCTCCTTCGCCAGGCAGACTAAAGAAGGGTTCCGCCCTCCCGACTCATCTTCTTTCAGTTTCGTTTTTCGAGCACGTCGCAAACATTGTTTAATAAAAGTTGTTGAGTTGATTTAGCTTCAGCGGCAGCGAAGGCCGCCTGTAATTCCGTCTCCAAGTCCAAACATGCAGAGCATTTCGGTTTCATTGACGTGTTTACCAGTAATTTTATCAAACGAGCAAACGAATTCTCTAGAAACAGCGAAGTTCCGGAGCAGTGCCGGCAGCGCTACGTACACTGGGCCAAGATGGCCTTCTCCGGATTGCGGAACCCACGCGGCATCATGAGGACCACGCGGAACGATGTGTCCCCAGTATCCAGGATGTGTCGACGTTGACGACGTTATGGAAATCGCAGAAACTACGTCCAAGGCAGGCAGGCTTTGCTGCCGGGTACCTGGGTGCCTTCCGTGCTAAGTTCGGTTCTGTTTTCCGATGCTGAGTTCCAACCGGCAGTCAGCGTGGTTCTGTATTTCTGCGTGTCAGCAACATAGCAGCAACATCGCCTTGGCAGTGTTGTGCGTTGTGAGCAGAATACTGGAATTATCACCGATGTGACCGTGTGTTCGCGTATCAGTGGTGTAACAACAAGATGAGCTGTCGGGCATTGATGCGTCTGGTCGGGCCGTGATCGGAGGGGGCGGGTGTCGCAGGTCAGCATTCCACTTTAGACCAAAGAGTTTAAGGCCACTTGAGAGATTAGGTGCAATCGATCGACGTGCGGATAGTCATATTGGAACACTGGTCTTAACCGTAGCTCCCATCGTACAGTGGCCAATGTGACTGTCGGTTGTGTCCTCCCTGAGAGCGATTGCGCTCTGGGGAAGAAGTGAACAGTAAGAAAATATGACGGAAAATACGTATATATTTACAGTTTGCAGTTTTTGCATTAAAAATGGTAGGTGAAATATATAAAAAAAATCAGTTATTTTGCTTTTTAAATATACTACGGTTCCTGGAGAAACTGCCCTCCAAGTGGCGCGCTGGGATGAGCGCAAGAAGTTTTCGAGTTCGCCACGGGCGTAGCTTCGTATACTTAAAGGGGTTATGACACGAAAATTAAACGGATAGATTATTCTCGAATTGAAATGCCCATAGCCTACTTAGTATATATACCAAGTTACGCGTTTTTAGAGCTGTGGTAATTGCAATAATTATTTCACGGATTTTTATAATTTTCATCTGGCGACCAGGCAACACTCCCAAGTTAGTCACACCATGGTGTCCACCAACCACGTGATCAGGAACGCTCTCTCATTATCGGCACCCCCATGATTGCCAAGCTCTCCTCGCCACGGTACGATCAAGACCGCTCACGCAATTCGGTAGCCTGAGCGCTATTTTCGCTCTCGCCCCCGGCCCGTTGACTTTCCACACTGCATGCGCCTGCGAATATTCCCGGACGGCGGTGACCACGGCGAGTTCGTGCGTAACTCGCCGTCACTGGAGGAGCTGGTTGCCAGCGGGTGGCAGTCAAAATGAACAGCTTCAACATCTCTTGATTGCAATCACTCTCATTGCTGCTGCGATCAATGCCAAACACTTTGACAAAGCGACCGATGCCGTAGACGTAATCGTCACGGACCGCATGCTCGAAACGCGGAAGGTAAACGAGGAAGCTGAAGCTCGAGACGCCAAGAGAGCCAAGTCTGTAAGTGCGTGCAAGGGGACGCCGCGCGGGAGGCTGGCTACGTCACCAGCCTCCGCTCATCCGGATCGCCCCTTCCAGGGAACAACGTATAAACCGATTTATGAACGAAACTATCGCGCCATTTTCAAAACAAATTTAGCAGGATTATAGGAACATAGAATGGGTCCTAGCAGTATTGTTATCTCATATTTTACTTTTGACGTGTCACAACACCTTTAACACCTGCCGCAATTCGCGCCTTTGACTGCATTCAAGTTGAACGAACAGCGATTTCTCTGCCCGTGAAGAATCACTTCCAGCTGAGTGAATATCCGCTTTACAGAGATTAATTTAAGACGACAATTGCAGCCGCACACGAACAGCACAAATAGAAAAAACAAACACTACAATAGAAATACTGGCTATGACGTGCCGTGCGGGGACACAAACGCATGGCTTGGAACCGCACTGGCTTTCAAATATTTAAGGCATGAGCGTTTACTTTTACTAAGAGATTCATCCCCTGAGCCGTTCAAAGTACTCTCAGAGGTATGACATTGCTGGAAAAAAATCAACATGCTTGGAATATTTTTTAATTCTTAAGTGGTCACCGAGAAATTCACGTACGTTAAAAACGACCAGTATAACAGACGGAAACGCAGAGCTCGGAAGCAGAGATCGGGTACGTGTGCTGTTGTATTGATCTTCGTATGTGTCGTGTATGTGTATGCGCTCAATTCATACGTTCATCTGATGCTTGTAGTATGCGTAATGTGTCACTGTGTGTATAATAAAGGTTCTCGAAGATCCCGAAGCGCTATCAATGGTGGAGGAAGCAAATAAATATATATTTTAGAACATATGCATTGGCCATTACCTAGCGCCACCTAGCCGAGCTACTTGCAATTACTCTGCTTGACCCAGCCATCTGGTGGCAAGCGATTTAACCTTCTTTGACGCTACGCGATACTTTCTGGTTACCGATCAACTGAGGCTTCGAGTTCGTTTTTTTGATGGCAATTTGGGCCAGTTGGTTCATGATCGAAGATAGGCGCCGAAAAAACAAGGACAAAAAGAATAGAAGACAAATTGCCATCTTAATGCAGTTTATTTCTATGACATCGGGCTATTTTCAATGTTATCCCACTAATCTCCTTACGGTGTACCCACTAATTAGAGAGTTTTAGTAAACCGTTTCTGTTTTCACTCCGCTCTGAGGGTGCCAAACTGCGCATGCGCGGCCCGCTTCGCCGGAATGGAAAGCGGAGGTCCAAAAACGCGTTTTAGTAGACCGTTTTTCTTCAGCGTAAGAGCGTTTCGAGAGCGTTCGAAAATTCGCTTTCATAGCTCCACCAGTAGACGTTTGTAGTACTAGTAAGACAGCAAAACACTAAACGTTAACACCAAGAATGTGAAGGGAGCGTATTTCTAAAGGTAGTAAAAACGAAGGCGAGAATAATAAACACAAAAGAGTAGGCACACACCCGAAGAATATTAAGCTATAAAAAATAAATATAATCGTTCCACCCTGTGTGCGAGTGAAGCCGAAGGTATAAGCACGAGCATGTTGATCTAAACGGTTGCACTGCACGAGCGCGCGTGCTGGTCAAGGACGCTGAAAGGCCGGCACTCGCTCATGTAGCTTCTGCTCCACTCAAAGTAAAACTGAAACAGATTTATGTATTCGAAGTAGAAATGAGTATATACATGCATCATCATGCATGTATATACCCATCAAACTATCATGTTCACTATACGCGGCGCCGCGGGCCTCCATGGTACGGGCTGCTGCCTTTCCGCGGTGCCGCGGCTCTCCAGAGCCAAATAAATAAAGACTAAAAGACTAAAAATGAAAGAAAAGGACGAAGTTTGCGCATTACGAGTACACCCTTTTGCGAAGTACGAGCACAGTGTTGCTCAAGGCTAGCAAGGCACCTGCACGATGAATCCCCGCGGGTCTCAAGGAAGGAGACTTCTACTAACGAGATTAAGCTGGCGAGACATCGAATCAATGATTTGTATCCCTCATGCCATGAAGCGCCGAAGATTCCTTTCCGAACGCGGTTTGCTGGAAATTGCCAACATAGAAGAGAAATCCTTTAGGAGGCAGTCCCGCTTAAAGAAGGACCTGGCTGCTCTGCAAGTGGGCCTCCAAATCCCAGCACCTGACAGATCGGCGCAGGGTGTTGCCGATCTGGCGAGACGCTTTGCATGGATCTTTGTCGACTGGCCTATCGCAACCGTCTGTTCGAACTTGGATGGGCGTTTGGATGGAACTTGTCGGTGTTCTCCAGTATATTGTGAACCTCATCGTGGGTCACATCAACGAGACGTTCGGCCACCTGCTCGCTGACATGAACAAACATAGGTGGTTGACCCTGGCGAAACTGGATCTTTGCTCACAGGTGAGACCTTACATGGTTTGTGTAAATTTCGCGTTTCCACTGATCTTATCACAGCTGCTCTGTTTAGTAAAAGTTACTTTTTTTTATACGCCAATAATTTACGTCTTTACTTTTGCTGCGGCACAAAAAAAACGACAAGGTGTACATGGGCAGTGTCAGGACAAGTCATGACGAGCGTGTTTGTAATCTGAGAGTTTTAGTAGGCCGCTCTTATGAGCCCTTTATGCTCTACTTTACGCTCTGCAAGAAGCATCGTCCCCACCGCGCATGCGTGGCCCGCTCTGAGTTGGAGCGTATAGTTAGCGGAGTGAGCGTGCGCTCCGCTTTACAACTTGCAGAGCGGACTGCCCTCAGCGTCCTCAGCGTGATCGCTTAGATCTCAAGATGGCTGCACTTACTCAATACGCGTCGATGTTTTTCACCGTGACCTCAGCTTGAAAGAGGCCGAATCAAGAAGTAAAGCGTACGCCCCACGCGTGAAAAGTAAACCATTCCATTTGAGTTCTATGTAACGCAAAAGAGCATAATCAGACGAAGTGAACGAGTACCACTTTGCAACCAGCACGGTGTCGGTAAAGTCGTCGCGTTTTAGTGGACCTTCTATGGCTATGCAGTCAGATGTACGGGAGCGAGTGCTTGAACGCGGATTATACCTGTGCACGCGTCCTCCTGTTGAAAATGCCACTGAAAGCTGACCACAAGCATAGCGCTCGCAAGCCGCACCAAAGAAACCATTCCTCTCAACTTTATTTATTCATATTCGCTCGTAATTTTTGAATTGTTTAAATTTCCTCCGGAAATGTTCTCCTTGGATTTCCTTGGTAGAGTTAGAAAAAAATAGAGACTTGAATGCAGCCTTTTTTAAAGTGCATGCCATGCCGCCACTATTCTTCGAGGCCGCCTTATTTTGGTCAAGCGTCTAGGGAGCAAGAGAGCTGCGTCATTGTGTGTCGCGGATGCAAGTCTAAATGTGTTAGGCACGAATGCTGTGTCAATGCTGGATATGAACTCGGTTCTGGTCACAAGTCTCGCACTAAAAGCGATGCCGTAAATATGGCGGCCGAATATGTTACCCTGAAGTGTTTTGAAAAGAGTTACCGAAAACGGTCGAAAGAATATTCCACGTCAAGTTTTGTCTGGTGAAAACCAGACAGGCATGAACAATGCAAAATTTATCAAACACAACACTGGACTTCTAAGCAATAGCGGTAGACTATAACGCTTTTCAGAAGTTTCGCTTTGAATTCCGGCGTGGCGGGCCTCACATGCGCAGTTTGACGGCCTCAGAGCTTAGCAAAATTAAAAAAACAACTAAATATTTTTTTTCTTTTACATTTACGATAAAAATAGTTTTACAGCCCTACCATGGAAATACACTTTGTCTTATATGAGTAACAAGTCCCATATCACATGTTTTGGTAGTGTTTAAATACTGCAGTGTTTTAAGAGTGCCTTTTTTTCTTTTATTAGGCCGTCAGAGACAAGGGAGCACCCCTGGACAACTGTTGGGGTTTCGTTGACCGCACAGCATGCCCATATGCCGTCCATCGAAGAATCAGAAGCCACACTTTTCTGGTCACAAGAGGGTGCTCGTCGTGAAGCACCAAGCAGTGATGTGCCCAGAAGGCATAATTTGTCAGCTGGACGAACCCTACGAAAACGAGGGGCATGTTTTTTTTAAATATTAGAATGCGTAAACTGATCACACTGGATCATATCCCAGCTTTTGTACTGAGCGAAATACTTGTCCAACTAAGCTGAAAGGCATCCAGAAATATTTAATAAAAAAACAGTTACTAACGACTCTCATTTTACTTCTCAGATGTGCGTGTGAATATTGCATCTAATCAAATTACAGTGTTACTGTTGACTTCAGCATTGTAAAAGTATCCTGTGTTGCGTGGCCTGCTATTGCAAGAAAACACCGTAGCACAAGTGAGGCTGAAACTAGGAGGGAGCTTAAGTCGAAAAACGCACTTTCCAAAACACACAAAAGAAATGAAAAGAAGTGTAGCCAAGCAAGATGGTTTCATGTCATCCCCCAAGGCAGATACATACACTGCGCTCCACTGTTAATACGAACACGAGAAAATCGCTTTTATTTGCAGTTTATTTCTTTGGCAGCTATTGAGAGAGCTCAAAGTTTGTCGCTCAGATTAGTACGCCAAACGAGCGCTTTATTCCATACCAATAGGTTGCTGTCAGCCCCTCGAATTTAAGGTGAAAAATAAAAACAGGATATAGATTGTTCCCGCTCAATGTCGCGCAGTGTACATAAACACCAGATACCCTATCACAAACCGAAGCATACGAAGAAGAAAAACTAATTTCATTGGGAAAACAAAAAAGTAGAGACATAAATGGAGCAGTGAGCACTCACTTTCGCTAATTTGCACTGTCTTGCTGCCTAAGCCAAACAAAATATCTGTCCGTTTGCCGACTGCTTTAGTCTTTAGTCTTTAGGCACCGGGGAAAGGCAGCAGCCCGTATTATGGAGGCCCGCGGTGCCGCGTCTATAGGAACATGATAATGTGATGAGTATGTACATGCATCATGATGACGACAGAGGGTGGCAGTCCGATTCGCAGAAGTCCAGATTTCGTGGAGGCGGATTGGGCGGGTGAGCAGCGAGCCATGGGGATTTGGCACGCCGTTCGATCGGTGCATGAAGGAGCCACAGGAACGCGCTGTTGCTCACTCGGGTCCACTGGGGTCAAAGCATCAGGCTCCAAGGAGGTAGCCCAGCCAAAGTAGAAGCTGCCGCCTCCGAGGAACCGAGGCCCAGGGCTCAGATTGAGGCACCGCCGTCGCCCGGTGTGTCATCCTCTCAACGTCGTCGTCGCAATCTCGCATAGAAAAATCCAGCCCACTGGCTTGGACTGTTCCCACCGTTCAGGGGCCGTGAGAGGATTGCGGCCAGCGATTTCCCGAAGCATCCAGAGGTTCTCGATCACCGTGAAACGTTTTCTTGAGGACGCCATTCAAAACAAAGTCGGCGCAGCCTTCTTAGTGCAGCGAGGCTCATAACGGTCAAGCGCGCTCCCAAGCATAAAAACACCATCTACTGAAGCTTTACTGAGAGTGGAACTTGCTTCCTAAAATGGCGACGAAAGCGGAGCTGACGCTTCACGCTCAAATCTCAGAGCGGGTCGCGCATGCGCGATAGCGACTCCGCTTTCCATAGAGCGGAGCGTGAAAGCGAAAACGGTTTGCTAAAACCTCATCGCACTTGCGTGCTGCCGCTCCAGACATTGTACGTCTGCCATCCGCCACGGAAGCTACCCAAGCGAACTTCTCGCCCTCTTCAACAGGGCACTAACCGTCAACAGGCCATGCCAAACGGATCTGCAGAATCCTGAGGTCAGGGTCTAGGAAGCAGGTGGAGAGGTGCAGAAACATCTTGAGAATGAAGTGTCATGCCAGCGGACTGGGAGAGAGAACTGCAGGTACAGACTACAGACGACATCTTAAAATAGCAGCCCAGGACACTGAATTCTTCTGGGAACAGATTAGAGCAATTTTAAAAAGCGCCAGTGTTTCCGTCTCTTCTTGTCTTTGTTTTTTCGGCACCTATCTTCGATTGTTCTTTCGAGAGCGGCTTTTGGTTTCGCGAATCGATTTACCATTCCACCGTGATGTGCGGTTGACGAAAGAATTGTGACTCGAGGAATAGCAAAGGTAAGACGTAAAGCGCGCGAAGTAACTGGGTATCGGTTGTCTCCGTTTAACATCGCAGTGCTCTTCGTCCAACTCGTGTAAGCGCCCATTGAAAAAACCCAAAAGATTCTTGAAAAAAAGAGTTACAGGTGAGTTTTATAGTATTTTAATCCCATGAACTTGTATATTGTCACGGGTGGTGACCAAAGAATAAATAAATAAACAGGAAGAAAAAATTGACCGCGTCTCCACGTGGTGAATGATGTTGATTGGGGCGGAGCTCTGGTGGTGCTTGTCTGCGTAGACGCTGAGTCGCAGCATGCAGAGCCTTTCGTTCGTTTTCATCCATGTCAGAAAGAGAATGTGTGGTATGGAACGTGGTTATATACGCATTTGAGCATTTAACCGCAGCGCCCTTTCGTCTATAAACGTTGAGCCAACGCATGCAAAGTCTAACGCGATTATATACGCATTTGACAGCAGCGCCCTCTCCTGCATAAACGTTGAGCGGCTACATGCAATGTTTCATCCATGACATTCCCAGCTCTTGCGTTACTACCACATCTAAGAGCCCCCTACTCGTCCCGCAGTCGTGGCCGAGTGGTTAAGACGATTTGAGTGTTTTTACTCAAACACAGAACCACTTTAGCTTCCCTCTAAAGTCTCCCATAATGAGTAGAGCTGATTTGTTTTCGTCGGTGACTGTGCATTCAGCAGAAAAATGGTTCTCCGAACGGCGCGCGCTTCACACTGAAAGTTACAGATCGTTCACTGCCACAGGAACATCAATTAGTTCACCCGTTGACCCAATTTGGTCCTATTAATCCCTGAGTTCTCTCTTGCTAGTTGACCCACTATGCCAGAAGGCACGTACTCCACCTCCTGCCTTTGTCCCTCGACAGGGTTACAACCCGACCAACACCATTACTGGGGCACAGGGGGTTGCTGGAAATCCCTCAGACGAGTTCCCGTAACTCTCGAACAGCGACATTCAGCGGTTTCCATCTCTCGAACAATTGTGGCCACTTATGTTCTCGGCGCGCTCCTTGGAGATTTAGAAAGCCTGCTGTGACCGTCTTCTGTTTTTGGCATTTACTTTTTCGCTTTTATCGCAATCTAGCTCCACCGCGGCGCTGAATATTGCTAGACAGATGCGTTGCGCTTTTGGCGTCTGCGCGCACCTCCAGTTGATCCATCCCACTTCCGATCTTATTTCATGGTAGCTGGGGCTTTTTGCCTAAATATCCTTAAAGTGGCACAGCAATGAAAACAGTAAGTTTTTTTTTTAAGGTACATATATAGGACACTATTTTCTTGCTTTCTTTCCAACAGCAGAAAATTATTTTCGCACAATATTTACGCCGTTAGACGCAATTCAGGTGGTGGTCACAGGCCGCTCTAAGCCCCTCCCACAAATCAGTAGCCCCGCCCATTACTACCGGATTGGCTAAGCTGCTCGGCCGAACCCGCTAACAAGCCTGGTGTCTCCCTTCCCGGCATCGGGCGCGCTCTAGTCTGGCGTCTAACAACGCCTTCTAATTGTGCGAAGCAGACGCGCAGTAACCTCCGCAATGGTCCGCTATTTCACCACCGTCTATCGTCGCCTGCGATGCCCGAGGGACGCGGACATGAACGCTGCCCGCCGCCGTCCGTTTTTGCCTTCGTCCGTCTGGTCTTCCGCCCTCGTCTAAAATAATTTTACAAACGATCGGAAGACCCGACCATGAAAGCGTTCCATCTTGCGCAAGCGACGGTCTAATACAAGCGTCTGTCAACGTCTGTCGGTGTGCGGTAAAAAGCGACCGGGAGGGCTAAAAAATTTAACAAAATAAATATGCAGCTTCTTCTAGCTTCTCGTTCGTTGTTTTTGTTTCACATTGCATCCTCGAGCAAGGGGGTGAGCGTCATGACGCACAATGAAAAATTACAGGAGGACACTGAAAAGGGAACTCCGCCGATTTTTCGAGCTACTTAATCCAAAGGCATAATCTGAATGCGGATGGCTTCCTGATCCAGAAATGCTATCTCGTTCCTCCAGATTCATTCTAGTTAATAAAAAAAAAATTTATTTTCGCTGCCAAAATCAATGCAACGTTTTCTCTAGTTTTCCCCGTCATTCAAACGTGACGTCACCGGCGGGCAGCGAGGCGCGCGGCCGGCAATCCGGTATTCTCGCGCCTGCCTTTCTCGCGTCAAATAGCGAGAAAACAGGGGCGTTCGTGCTATAATAATCTCTACTTGCACAAAGTATGACCTTGGCCGACGCGCTGAACCATGAGAAATCATAAAAACGAAAGCAACTGGGGTTTTGAGAGAATCGTTTTTCCAACTTGGTACGCTCAAGCCACGGCTCGCTAGTTTCGTGAAATCGCTAGCAAATCCGTTATCCTTTCATCGGAAGCTGACAGTTACGCTGGCGAAGAAAGACCAAAGAGTCACGAAATATATTCTTGTATAAATCACCCAAGCAAAACGGGGAATGCTCGGAATGCAGGTACAGATGCCCCACACAGCCCTGCTACCTGAAGGAACGTGTCATTTGTTTTAGGTTTTCTTTAGCAAAGTTATCGTTGCAACCGTCAGCACGTCTAACTACTCTTGTAACATGCATATGCTTTTTGGTGATTGATTAATTTAGCAAGTTATCAATAGACTATTCCAGAAAAGCGCTTCTGATCGGCGCCGTTTTCAGCTTTCGTGCGTTTGGCGCGTGCTTTGCTCGTTTTTCAAAGCGGGGATCATGGGCGTGCTGGTCTCTGAACTGGCACGTCTAGACTGTGATTCTCTTAAAAAATGAAATATATGGAATTGAATGAACCGGATTTGTATAGGCCAGATTGCTGGTTACTGTTCATGAAGATCGCGCTAAAATGACACTTAGAAATAACACGCAACCGCCGAGCCAAACGTCAAAGTGCAATGAGGGAGTATAAATAAACAAATACACTATTCATCTTACAATAAAGAATATTTGGTTGGAGAAGCACTAGTGCGTAAAGTTCAGAAATGCATCATACCATTTTTCATTAAAAATAGGTGAACAAAAGTTAATCAAAGAAATAATTTGTACAGATAGTATTTTTCTTTTTCTTTTTTTACTGTCACAGTAGAATGCAACGCGCTCAAACTTCGATCCACGCGTGCACGTAGGAAAACGGTAAATCTAGGATTTTCTTTTTAAAAATTCAGATTTTCAGGTTATAGCATAAAGCGTCCAATGGTTGAAACTGGCTTGTGGGCCATCTGAATGCCCTCCTTCGCTAGCACGTGCCAGAGCTTCACTTGTTCCATTGGTGAAGGGACGCTGATGCGCGTGATCGGCCGGTGTTGCGTATCAACCCACATCTGGATACTCCGTTTCACCTTATGTTGTACCGCAGCGAAGGCTGGATGCGCGAGCTCATAGCGTCCAGCTGCCCTTACTGCACGAGAGCTTGTGCCGCCGAGATCTGCCCCAGATCCAGGAGCTCGCGCTTATAGCCTTTCCTGCGGTACAACATAAGGTGAACGAATATAGTGCTTGTTTCTGACGACGGGCAATGCGGTGTATAAATCTGCCCGTATATCCCTTCTTCTTGAGGTCGCAAAGGATGGCGTCTTCTTTTCGTCTATCAGCAACCAGTTCAGGAAATGTTGAGCAAAAACACCGGAAGATAACTACAACTCGACTCCAACCACCCAACGAGGTCATAAACCATCGGTGGTTAACACACTCCTATCAAGGACAAAGAACATTTGCTCAACTGATTATGGTCAACGAAAATAAGAGCCGTTATTTGAAACCTCAAGAAGAACGGATATACGGGCGGCTTTATACACCGCGATGCCCGTCGTCAGAACCGAAACCGACAACACCGCCAGCCGCAGCTTGATACGCAACGCCGGCCAATCGCGCGAATCAGAGTGTTCCTAGGTCAAGGGAACAAGTGAAGCTCTGGCACGGGTGCTAGCGAAGGAGGGAATTCAAATGGCCCACAAGCCAGTTTCAACCACTGGACGCTTTATGCTACGACCAATAGAATTGCAGCACAAGAGATCGGCCCCTTAAAGAGAAAGCGCAAGGTGTGGTGTACGAGATTCCCCGCGCGTAGTGTCCGTCCTCGTACATCGGCGAAACAAAGAACTATCATGAACAGATTCGTCAACACAAGACTATGTGCGCAACTTCGATCAAGAGCGCAGCGCTGTTGTTGAACACTGTAAAAAAATGACCACCGCATTGACTATCTTAACTCACGAATCCTGGACATCGAACCTAACCCACGCCGGAGGCTCTTCCCTGAATCTTGACCCATTCAGACCGCGCCAACAAACATTAACAGGTCTCTTGGCGCACTGCCACCTACTGTATGTGAATGGGGTCCACACGTGTCATCAAAAACGGCCATACAGGAAGCAGAAGGGATCGTGCGCATTGGCCACCGCCATAGAGGAGAAAGATGATCGCGGCTCCTTTACTCCATAGTCGCCCCTGAAGAAGAAGCCGAACAGGTCTCGTAACGTTGGGCCCCTGATTTACGGAGTGGTTGGTCGTCTTATTTTATTAAAAATTTGGAACCGCAACCTAACCTCAGTCCGCGAATTAATTTTACATCATTAAATCAAGCAGGAATAAAATTAGAAAAGCATCTGAATCCGTCCGCTTACCTTTCTACAAAGAACTCTTCGTGCCAGAATACGGTGAAAGTCATTTTATCGTATTGTTTTATCGTATTTATTAAATAAGCCATCATCCTTCAGATACGCTTCGCATCGCTCAAAAGATTATCGCAATTATGACATCCTTTTGGGAGTCCGTGACACTTACACCCTGTCCAGAAGAAACGCTCAAAAAGAAAGAACATTTACAGTTATTTTCCTTTTTTTCTTTATAAAACCCAGTGCAAGCAGACGAATATTTTATAAACACGAAAATTGACGGACAGAGTAATAACATCATGTCATTTTATTTATGCCAAAGTGTAAAAAAGTGGCTGAGGATTGAGTACACCACTGAAACAAAATATCACAAAAATCAATAATCGCAAAATCTACTCTCGGTTTCAGTTTTAAACACGAACCTTCAACTGCAAGCTCGGAACCATATATTTAAAAACAACTTAGTGCCAACTGTCAAGAAAACCAAAACGTACACACACGCAACGTTTCACTTGTCAAGGTTGCTGTGTAGAAGAAACAGAATATCGTCAACATGGACGGATTCAGACTGGGTCGTCTCTCTAAAATACCTGCTAATCAGTAGTATCCTCCGTTGGGGCACTGTATGTTGGGATGGCATGCACAAACTGCGCTAGAAAGTATGAGATCCGGACACTCGTGCTGGCGCAAGTTCCACCAACCCAGAGGATCGAATTCAGTCTTCTCAATGTATAATCGTTGGCGAAGAAGCCACTTGCAGGCTTCTTTTGCTTTGTTGTGGCTTGTACGTTTTGGGCACTGGTGGAAGAAACACATTTAGGTGATGACTCTGGCCGCTCTTCCCGCGGGGAACGAGCGACCAGATCGTGTTCGGAGCTAGCCTCGAACCATGAGTAGTTACTTCCTCGCAGCCGCGGAGGGCGCTGAGGTATGAGGTCCCTCCTCGGCTGGCCACGGTGTCGGCGGCGTAGCGTGCTCGCCTTTTCTCGCGGCGCGGTGTGGTGGTGTAGTGGTGGCGTGCTGTCAGTGGCTGGCCTCGTGTATTGCTTTGGTGCTGTGTCGATCACAGGTGCCACCATCGTGCACGAAGGTGAGGCTTACCCCGAAGAAGAAGACGATGAAGGAAGAGAGCACAGATTTACGGACTCTGGCGACTTGGTGGCGGCGTGGCGGCGTTGAGGTACAACAAGAAGCGGTGAGCGAGGAAATGCGGGACCACCGCTGGGAGAAACCGGAGCGGTTGGTTTGGGAGGGATCCCATACTTGGGCGCCATCTATCCCTGTGCGAGTGAAGCGTCGCTCGGTGCACCGAACATAATGTGGCCGCCACGTCGGACAGAGACTCATCACCTAAATGTGTTCCTTCCACCGTGGGTACAAGAAGCGGTGAGCGAGGGAATGCGGGACCACCACTGGGAGAGACGACCGGAGCGGTCGGTTTGGGAGGTACCCGATACTTGAGCACCATCTATCCCCGTGCAAATGAAGCGCTCGGTGCGCCGAACATAATGTGTCCGCCGCGTCAGCCAGAAAGTCATCACCAAAATGTTTCTTCCACCGTGGTTTTAGGTTTTCTTTACACAACGAACATCTCCGCCTTTTTCCTGCCAAACAAAAGCATGCTTCCCGTGGACGACTGATGCTTTTTGCGTTTTTTACTTTTTCTAGGGACAGTATTTTTGGCGAGACAGAACGTTCTAAAGTGATCTTAGATGATAAAATCTTTATTGACGTAAAGAAAATTTTTTGTCCCGTTTCGGCACCTTTTATTTAAGAGAGTAGCTTGCCCCCGCAATACATTCGATGATGCGCTTTATAGTTATACTCACTTATTTACTCTACACTGTGCGGTCGAACACGTTTATGGGCCGCCTCGGCAAAAATGGATCCTAACCCGCGGATATCCGCTTCCGATCCGCATCCGCAGTCCCTGGCATCCACATCCGATCCGCGATCCACCATATCTTATTCATTTTTATCCGAATCTGCCAGTTCACTGCGGATATCCGCGGATAATCCGAAGATATGCAGGGCTCAAGTCTGAACCATAGAGAACGGCACGTGACCACGCAGAAGAGTGGGAGCGTGACTTAAACCGGCCAGTTCTCGATTGGCGGTTTTCGGGCAAAAGAAAACAAAAAGTTTTGAGCCGCAAAAGCTTTCAGCCTTTCTACTCTGGAGAAGGAAGGAAGGCCAGCGAGGCTGTACGCTCGTCCCGTGTTTTTCTTCTTCGTCCTCGTCTGTTTTGCGCGCTGTGTCGTACGATGAATTTCCACCAACTAATAATATTATAATATCTTTATTTTCCATTTACAATGGTGGAGGCCGAGAAAAAAAGCCGCACGAAACGGCTTGACGAGCTCTCGGCCCCCAAATTGCACTCTGCAGCAGTGAGAAGACGAGAGAGAGACAAAAGCACACACGCACACCAAAAACATTAGTCGTCTACAACAAAATGGCACATCAATGCACGCACTTCTTTCATGCTAATAGTGTCCACGTGAACATCACTGGGAATAAAACAATTAAGCAGTTTAGATAATCTGTAGCATAACATTACTTTTCCTAGGTTTAATCGGCAGGTAGGTACATTCCAGTATTCAGGTTTTCGAAATTGATAATTGGGAACACGTAGGTTTAAACCAGACAGTTCAATTTTGTAAGTACGGATACTGTACAATTCATGTTTATGCTTTGTAGAAAGCCTATAATTATACATGTTGTAGATACTTAATATATTATACATTCTGAACAGGTTTTCTGTATGCGAGCAGAACGGCACATTGGCAATTGTACGTAACATTCGTTTTTGAAGTAAATGTATAATCTTAAGATTTGTTGCCGTGGTGGTACCCCAAACCAGGTGGCAGTAATTTAAATGAGCAAAAAATAGAGATTTATACAGTAATAATTTAACCGACCTCGGAAATATATATCGATTCCGATATACCAGACCTACAACCTTTGCTAATTTATTTTTTAAATACTCAATATGATGGTCCCATGACATGTTTTGTGAAAACACAACGCCAAGCGTTTTGAATGACTCAACCAATTCAATATTTACCGAGTTTATATAAATGTGTTCTAATGAAGAAATAACTTTATTTTTCGGCCTAAATATCATAGCTTTTGTTTTATTGGTATTTATTTTTAAAGCGTTTTTATCGGTCCATTCTCCTAATTTATCTAGTACTGTGTTGGCCATAGATATAAGTTGATCTGCCTTATCAGCAGTAAAAAGAAGCGTCGCATCGTCAGCATATATAACAAATTTAGTTGTCTGGTCAATGTTCACAATATCATTGACATAAACGTTAAAAAGAAAAGGTCCTAAAATACTGCCTTGAGCGTATGCCCGATATTACCGATTTGATTGTGGAAATGAAATTATTACAACAAACGTATTGTTTGCGGTTTCCAAGATAGGATTGAAGAAGAGTTAAAGCTTGTCCGCGAATTCCATAATATTCCAGCTTTTTCAATAATAGTTCATGGTTTAGAAAATCAAAAGCCTTAGTAAAGTCTACGTAAATACCAAGTACTAGTTTTCGTTTCTCGAGATTTCTTAAAATAAATTCTTTCTGTTCAAGTAAGGCAAGTTCAGTTGATTTATGCTTTCTAAATCCAAACTGGGATCTTGTAATTAACTTATGTTTGTCAAAAAAGTTAGACAAGCGGGTATGAATAACTTTTTCAAGTCCCTTTGAAAAAGACTGGCAGTATTGACACAGGTCTATAGTTATTAATGTCATTCCTATCTCCCTTCTTGTGCAGAACGGAAACCTTGGCTACTTGCATACGCACAGGAAATATTCCTGTCGATATGCACAAGTTGAAAATATGTGTTACATAGGGTGTTATAATGTCTAGAACATATTTTACTGGCTTAATCTGGATATCATCAACATCTCTACTCGTAGTGTTCTTTAAATTCATAAACACCGAAAACACCTCGGTATCAATAACGGGATCTAGAAAAACAGAATTCTCATTCCTTTTTTCAATGTATGAACAGGCTTCATTACTATATGCGTTTGTAGCTAAGTTTACAAAATGATCGTTAATCGCATTAACTAAAGCAACACCTGTAAGTTCTGTACCATTCACACAAAGCTTTTCAACACCAACATGAGACCAGTCACATTGTAGGATTGAATTAATCCTTTTCCATAGAACATCAACACGTCCACTTGACGAGCCCAAGTTCCTATGATAGTAATCCGCCTTTGCCTTTTGAAGTTCCTTTGTTAGCCTATTTCTATATAATTTGAAATTGTTTAGATCCGTCTGATCTCTTGTTTTATTAAATTTTTCGAACAATCGATTTTTTATATTAATTTTCGATAAGAGGTCTGGGGTAATCCAGGGCTTACGAATTCTTTTGGATGTTTTAAATGTCTTATACGGAAAATTGCTTGCATACAGTTTTTTGAACCTGTCCAGAAAACGATTGTACGCTACATCAGGGTTTGTTTCATTAACAACGTCAGACCAATTTTCATTTCTAATACATTCACGAAACTTTTCAAGGTTATCAAGCGTGATATCTTGAAAACGACTGATGGACTTTTTTTATTTTTATGGCATCGCTTGCCTGTTATGCAAAAGAAAGTTGGCAAATGGTCACTTATATGATAATTTAAAATTCCGCTAATCACACAAGTATTATCAACATTTGTGATAAAGAGATCAATAAGGGTTTCCGTGTTTTCCGTGATTCTAGTTGGTTTGGTTATCACATTAACACAGTCATACGTAGCAAGCAGAAGATCGAAATCATTTTTAGGTGTGGTATTAAGGAGCATGTTAATGTTAAAATCACCTCCAATTATCACAGTTAGCTTATTGTCGCTACAGAATCCCAGGAGAGTGTCAAAGAAAGCAAGAAAATTCGGAATGTTGCCATCAGGTGGACGGTAAACTACAGAAACAAGCGTATTATCTGTCAGCAAAGACAGGATTTCATAATCACTAGAGATAGAGCAAAAACATGGTAACAGTTCACAGTCCATGCCTTCTTTTATTAGTGCACACACACCTCCACCACGACTAGTGGTGCGATTTAAACAATAGGCATTGTAGGATGGCAAATGAAAAACGTCCCCTTCATCAGAATACCAAGTTTCAGTTAACATAATTACATCGAAAGGAATATCAAACTGTCCAAAAAGACATTCGAGGTCAATGACTTTGTTCTTTGCAGAACGTACATTTAAATGGAAAGCCCGTAGGGAAATATTAGAACATGAGCTTAGGTGTTGTTTCAAATCAGTAAGTAGTAAATAAGGCGAATCCATCAAGTAATAACTGATGCGTCATATTCACGTAGGCAGAACTAGGAGTCAAGCGCGAGCAAATCATCTTCGTTCTTGACGATGTAAGAGCGCTCGCCATCCTTACGCCTGACAAAAAGCTTTCCGTTCCGGTGCCAGACATACAAGAATCCTTTCCTTTTCGCCCATCCTTTTGTCTTGGCCAGCAGCTCCCTGTTATACGTGGTCATGTTTTCGCTGACGTACGCGTTGATACCAGCGTTTTTCAGCCTAGCCCTCCTGTCCAACCAGGCGTCCCTTGTGATCTGCGATGCAAACTTGATAATGATTCCCGGAATTTTATCAGGCTTTGACGGTAATCTGTGGATAGCTGTGAAGTCACTTTGAGACAGTTCGGGCATTTCCAACTTTTCTGCTATCTTGTTCACTTTGCTTATCAAGTCCTCACCTTCAGTTTTCGGGATGCCGTGGAATTCTAAGTTAAGCTTTCTGCTTCGCCACTCGATGTCATTCACTTGGAGCTGCAGTTGTTTTAGCTTTGCCTCTTTTTCGCTTTGCTACGATTGCCTCGACGCGTTTTTTTAGGTCCTTTAGCTCACGGTCCTGTTCTTTCATGTGGCTTAGGATGCTATCATATTGATCAGACATTAGCTGAACCGACGTTTCGATTCCGACAACTGTCTCCTTTAAGGTCAGAAGGTCATCCAGTTTTCTGTTAATATTTGCTAACAGCACAGACATTTCTTCCCCGCATTTTTGTTTACCCCCTTTTGCGTCAGCCGGCAAGCTGGACATTTCCATGCATTACGGTACGCCTCCCCTTTCGTCTTCAGCGTCGCTTCAGACACTCCCGCGCATGGCCCGGAGTGATACGAACACTCACATTCAGAACAAGAAATCGACAGTTCCTCATCGAGTACCTCTTCCTGGCATTTTTGACACAAAGTTCCAGCCATCTACGCGTGCAATCGCGTGACAAACAAAAACACACTCAGGCAGCAGCAGCGGCAGTGATAAAGTGGAATATTTAAGTATAGGAGGCAGTAACCAACCTGCAAGGGCGTACAGAACTCGCTTAACTATCCATTCTTTTATGATATCTGAAAGGTTGCCGCCATCATGAGCGACGGCGGCAACCAGACTGCTTGTCTGGTTGCCGCCGTCACTCATAGACGGCGGTAGCTGTTCATAGTTTTGTGTAGTTTTCTGTTGAAATTTGTTTGGTACCGGACACGAAACTGGAGAAACTAGCCCTTAACAGCTCCGCTGTAATTGTGTTCTGGGTAGCTGGGCCCTGATATGTCGTGCACAAATAAAATCATTGCCAAGCATAAATACCCTGTCAGTGTCTTTTTAATAAAGGCGTTGTTTTTACAATTGCCGCTAATCATTGTTGTGGAACCGCAAACGACACATGCCACGAGCGGGTGCTCCGTCACCATTCGCTTAGGCCAAGGGCCGCTCAGGTCAGTGCTGTGCCCCCATTCGCTTCCGAGGGCCGCTTGAGACGCGGACCTCGTGCACTGGTACATTTGAAGGTACTTGAAAGCCAAACGCAAACACAGCGAGTGGCTTTACTTTGTGCTAGACAATTGCAAGCGAGGAGACTGGCCGCCGTTTTGTTTTGGCTCGTGCAGGAAAGCCCGTGCAATTTCAAGCGCGTAAAAGTTATGTTCACGTGCACGCTGCACATGCTTGCACGCATGGGGCACCAGTCGGGGCGCCACGACTTGCAATAGTTTATAGCCTCCCTATGGTGGTCAGAGTTGCGCGTCTGTTTTCTACGTGCCACCGCGCTGCTATTGGCCGAGATCGATCACGTGAGGAGCAAAGAATCCAGCGCCGTGCAGGAAAGCCATCGATACGGTCTCTTCGCAGACGTTGCACGCGCCCCGGCATATGTTCCCCTGCTTTTGCCTCCGCCTCCTTTGTTTTTTTCATACGCGGCGTCGCGCGCGGCGCCGCTATAGACCGTTTTATTGTGGGTAGCGCTCTTTTGAGAGCGAGAGAGAAAAGGGGAAAGGGCTACCGGCGCTTTCCCCTTGCGGGAGTCTTAGAAAGAGTGAAAGTCCCGCATGAGAGGCTTCGCCGGTGTTGGGTCTATCCATTGCATGCCCGAACTTCGTTCGCGCTTTGCTGTTTTCAGTTTTCGACAAAGACACACTCGTCGGCACGGGATCCTCAAATAAAACGCTCATAAGCACCGATGCATGAGCATGTTTCAACGTTTATAAACATCGATGCATGAGCATGTTTCAACTTTCAGGAACAGAAATTAAAGGTTTCTTTTTTCAGCTACATTGTGTACTAATTTTGAAACTAAGAAGAATCTACTCGCGTTGTGAAGGTCAACATAGATTCGCGGCTCTCTGGTATCGCGCAGGAGATCGCGGTTTCGACAAAGCGATAGAACTAGCTTTTGGACGATTTCCAGCCACACCCGGCGGTGGAAATCAGCGTTCAAATATGTGTTGTAGATAATAAAATCGAGACCGTGTCCCCAGTTCAAAATATCAATATTAAATTAATTCAGTTACAAGAAGTTACAAGCTAAAGCAGCAATTATCACGAGCAAAACTTGCACGCACCTTACGATCGTTCCCCATGTTCATCGACTGTATAGCGTTAAGTGCGGTGCGCGCTCCATTTTCAATATGTTCCGAGCACAGTCGAGAGGATGGCGTTCGGGAAAAGTATTTTCGGTTTAGGGACGCAACCCACTGCCGCCGGAAATCGGGGTTATGTGGAAAGCGATGGAGCTTAAAGACACTGCAGCCGCACTCGCCTTGCCGGATTCCGTGCAAGCTACATAGGTCCTAAGACAGTATTCGACGCCTTCTGTCGTTATTCGTGCACCCTATAACCGAGCAATGGTGTCCAGATGACCAGGGGACTGTCGCCATCCAAGCCCGTGGCGCTATTTAAGTTTAGGAGTTTGAAACAGAGAAGAAAGCGCGAACGAAGTTCGGGCAATGCATACACCCAACACCGGCGAAGCCTCTCATCCGGGACTTTCACTCTTTCTAACGCTCCAGCAAGAGGGAATGCGATGGCAGCCCTTTCCCTTTTCTCTTTCGCCCTCCTTCAGGAAAACGGTTACTCACTAAGAATCCAGGGCCGTGCAAAAAGCCGGAGCTACGGCCACCCGCCGAAGATGGACGCGCAACTCTGCTGCAGGAACTCTATAGTTTGTGCCAGAGTTCCCGTAACGCGGTAGCAGAGTTGCGCGCTCATCATCTGCGGGTAGCTCTATCACCGGCTTTCGTGCACGTCCTAGAGTATTTGCTCGTCACGTGACTGAATTCGGCGAATAGCGGCTCCACGCACGCCGCCGCGCATGAAAAAAAGGAAAGGAGGAGGAGAAGGAGGCAGAAGCAGGGGAACATGCACCGGGAGAATACTTGATTAGTTTATCGCTGCAGCGTACCCTGTTACTTCATGGCATGTGCAGGGTATAAACACGTCTACGTGTCGCCAATGAAGATGCAGATATTAAATGCTGAGAGCTTAATCATTCATTCAAACAATCATCAATCAATCAATCAATCAGTTGATTTTTCCTTTCAAGGGGTACATACTCCTTGAAACTCCGCCAAAGAGTAGAGTAAACTGCTCATATATACCTTCGTTGTGGAAACTCAAAACACCACACCGTCTTCGTCCTCATTCTTTTGAGCTGTCCCGTCATTAGCCAGCTTGAGTCAACCGGCCAAGTTTTTCGTAGCCTCCATAGCAAATTCTACCCAAGTCCATCCCGTACAACCCCCCAACCCCACCCACACCGTTGTAAGTAGCCGTAATTTCAAGTTCTAATGCGCTAGACAATATCGTCGAAGCCGCGATTCTCAAGATGGCGGCGGCACCCTATAAAATAAAGGTTAAAAAAACATTTTTTAATGCTAGAAAAACGATTAAATCAGTTACGGCTGCGTGATGTGATGATATAAACAGGCGGCTAAGTTCTAAGCGATGAAGTTCGTTACGACAACAGGAACACTGGCACATACAACCTTTGTCTAACTAAATATAGGTCTGGCTGGATATTTAGACAGTGACAGTGACTAATCCCAAACTGAGATATTGGACCAGTGCGGTATGACTGCTAACCTGGAGTTTTTAATGTGAGCTATGAAGTAATGTTTACTCGAGTGCAGCTAGACTGTTATGTAAATGTTGTCGTAAATTATTTATTGGTGCTATCCACAGCGCAACACCACTACCAGAAAGACCTGTCGACAACACCAACGGCCCGCCATGCGTATAGTTATCATAAAGTGTACTATGCAACGCTTTAAAATGGCGGCACGGATATGGATGAATTCGAGCGCCATGGCGTAAAGCTTTGGAGTTTCTGTACTCTAGAAACATGGCCTCCAAGCTTTTTCGCGCGCTTGCTGCGCTCCTCGGGCCATTGCGTTCTTCGGTGGAGCGTGGTGACGAGAGGTTGAGGGGTGGGAGGAGGGGCGTTGCAAAATAGACCACCCCACGAGAGAAGGATTCGGCGCGGCCGCCGTTGTATAATGCAAATGAGGACAGGGTCCCGTATTTCCTTTTGTAAAGTATTTGCTACCTGCCTCGCCGCGTGCCTAAGGTATACCCTAGGCCCGCGTGTCTTACCTTTTGGTATTAAACAACAAACATTTTTTTTTTGAGAATAAGAGGTTTAATTAAAAGGCATTCCATGCTCTAAAACCAACTCAGAGATGGAAAATATAAAAGGGAAATCGTTTTATTTTTTTTTTTTTTTTTTGGGGGGGGGGGGGGGGGGGCGGCCAGTTCAAAATCTTAATATCAAAGCAAATCAGAAAAAAAAGAAAAAGCCTTTGCTGAGAAGTGTGCCTCGCAAACGAAAGCTCTTTCGTGAAACTATCCGTTAGTTTCATGTTGTAGTAGGCACCTTCAGCCCCCGCCCCTTCCAAAGAAACAATAGTATCTACATTAGAGGGTCAAATATTCGCGGTTCCACTACTGAAACATCTGTTAAAATAGTGCAAAATTTGAGCCCAGGAAATTCACATAACACATTCGCCTCCTATTTTTCACGTTTCACGTCACGTTTGCTTAACATTCATCGCTTTCTGCTAAGGAAACGATGATCCCTAATAATCCTCTTCATGTACAAAGACACTTGCTCTGTGCGCCAAAATCCCGCAGCGGCACCCAAACGGAGTCCCCCAATGCAGTTCCTGGCACTATCTTCGAACTCAAGCCCAAATAAGGCCACGCCAAACACAAGTCCGGAATATTTTTTTGTGCTTGAACATATCTGAAAAGAACCGAAAATCCCATCAGCGAAACAGCTCACACCTACGCCCGCTAAGTTCTTTAATGAACACACAACCTTGTTTGCAAGTTTGTTATACGTGTTAAAGTGGATATTAGGTGAATTCTCAATGTTTCTTATAAACCATTTTAATGGCATTGATTCCCATCAAGAATTAACCGATTATTATATATTACTTGTTAGTCAGCGCCCTGGCTTGACGTTTAGTGCGAATCTCAGGCCAGATTCACGAAGCGAACTTACGAACAAAAACGTACTTACGACAAAACTTGAGAACAAATCCGAATTCACGAAACGAAATGTTCGTAACTTTTGCGTGGTTTACGAACGAATCCTACGACAGCTCCGAAGCTGTCTTACGCACTTCTTACGATCAAATCAGCATGGCCGACAGCGTCGCTCAGTTACGTGGCCGCGACGACCAACGGACGTTTATTTTCTACGTGCTCTTCTCACGCGTCCCGACTTCAAGCAGCAAGAGAAAAGTAAAAAG
Organism: Ixodes ricinus; assembly: GCA_037355805.1. Taxonomy (NCBI): domain Eukaryota; kingdom Metazoa; phylum Arthropoda; class Arachnida; order Ixodida; family Ixodidae; genus Ixodes; species Ixodes ricinus. The sequence continues at coordinate 37,452 of JAZHYW010061124.1, forward strand.
TACTTGAAACAGACCACGACGAACAAGAACGCTGGATCCACAAACACCAGGGAAAAGCTCCAACGACCACGATTCCACCGACTCCGACCAGATAGGCCTAGCAGGCACTCCGACCCCTTGGCCAAGACAGTCTGCCCACGACCGGCTGGCGTGCTGAATGGAATATGCCCGCGCGACCCTTGTGAACCCTTCCCGTATTATAGTTTGATCGCTGACCTCAATTTTAGATTAAGAGGTCAATCTCTTCCTCTTGTCATCTCCTTGTTTTCCGAGGCAGCGGTGACGAACGCTGTCGTCGAAAAGGGACTCTCATCGATTCTATCTCCTTGTTTTGTGTGATATAGAGCTCAAATAAACGCCGCATGGATTACCTTCGCAACACGGTATGTACACTTTGTTATTAGTATGCCATTTTTATTCTGACACGACTGCACCTCACTGTCGATCGCTATAACAGTTCGTGGGTCGCAATGCCGGTCCAACCTTTCTTTGCCGAGTGTCACGTCAGTATCGAGTTGCAATCGTAAAGGATCGGTCCCGAAGCGCTTACCAATTCGCGGGCCAACAGCGCGAATCCAGCACTTCGATCAAACGCGCGCGTCTGCTCCGAGTGTGAACAGGTATTACGTGGCTCTTGCTGACACTCTCGTAGTTCAAACGTATCTTTTTTAACGTCGGCTCGCTCTGCATCTCCGAGGCCGCGAAAAACGCCGCGGCAATTTGTTTCCATCTACGTCGCTTTGCAAACGACTGACACGGGCCGTCTTTTACCAACGATGACAGTTGTGTTGACTTCGTAGCGATCGAGTTCGTAGCAGTCAACGGAGGCGGTTACGCATCCCGGCCTCGGCATTCGGGCGTGTTTAAATCGTGTTAGCGTCGACATATCACTGCACGGACACGAACCCCAGACAAGCGGTGGCAGAAAGGCCGCCTGTGTTTGTTGTTAAAAATCCACGTGCTCCGAACGGCTCCGAACCATTGCCGAGCTCTCCGATTGGTTGTTCGTGCTGCCGAAGACGCCGTCGCCATAGCAACAGCACCGGTATGTTCTAGTTTGTCCGTACGAGAACGTCGCTTTCCTCCTCTCACTTAAGAACGCGTTTGTGAATACCGATTTCTCCTCTTCTTACGATGTTCTTAACTTACGAACTTCTTAGCTAAGTTGTCGTAAACTAAGAAGCTCTTCGTGAATCTGGCCTCTCGTCCGTTGTCAAGAACTTCTTTTTTTTTTTGCTGTGGCTGCCTATTTAAAGGTGTACGCAGGCAATTCTTTGAGCTAACCCAACAAACTATACGTTCGGAATCGCCGTACTGTTTCCTTTCAGATATTCTATTTAGTATCGCGAAATTCATAATAGTTCTTGTGAAATCGGCAAGTAAATGTGATGCCAAAACCAAAATTCAAATATACCCGCGCTTTCAGTACCGTAACATCAAGGAAGGCATGTCTAGCGGGCAGTCAAAAAATTGGCTAAAAGCATTCATTTGACACCATGATATTGCTTGTACTGAGTTGGGAACAAAGTCTACACTCCAAAGAGTGAACTCCTGCCTCCCTTAACGTCACTTTTGAATTGTTGCCAGTAGGAACCTTGACTTTGAAAAACGCGGTGAGGACCCAAATTGTAAATTCAATACCTTCGCGAAAAACAAATGGTTTGGCCTAATATTTGGGTTCCAATGTCGCTGATGTTTTTTGGTGTGCTTAGTAAACTTTTAGACAAATTAGGGACTATGAATAAAACGCCAGTGTATTCCTTTGAGTGAACGCTCCACTACTTTCCTCCCAACGTTATTTTCTCCTTCAGAGATGACCCCGATTCGGGTTATCCTTAAGGCTTTCCCAGTTATTAATGAAAACCGCCTTAAAGGGATACTTCAACGAAATTTGAAATATTCCCGTCGTGTTCAAAAATAGGTTGAATATGATCTACAATATCCGTAAATGACAATCGCACGTTTGTATTTTGATCCTGGTGGCTGTATTTTTCGTTATAAACGGTCCACTCTGGCAAGCGCTCGGAGAAGGCCCAGCTTAGAGCACATGACATCCAACGCAATCGTGACGTAGGTCGTCTCAAGACGAGCAAAGCTACGGCGAGGCTGACGTCGAGAGGATGGCCTAGTCGTTCCAGCCACCGAAGCGGCTGCTTTTGTACGAATTTTGAGTGACGGGTTAATCTTCTATAATCTTGTAGGGGGACAATAGCGACTTCTGCGACAGACAAAAGGAATTCTCGGGAAGAGGGGAGTTCCTCCTTCTCCCCTTCTCTCGTCGTGGCCGGAGGCGAGACGACCTCCGTCACTAGCTGTCAAGGTTCCTAGACGAGCATTACAAACGAGGCGTTAGCGACATCCACCAGGTGCTCTTTGCTAATCGTTTAATTCGTTTTAAAATTCCTTTTCGAGACTTTTTTTTCCAAGATATTGGTACGTTCCATGTGATACTGCTCTTTTGAACACATATAGACCAAAAAATGAGCGCCGAAATTTCGTTGTAGTATCCCTTTAAAGCTTACATTCTGGGGTTTGTCGGTATATACCCAAGACAAAAAGAATGAGTGTGGTAACTACATTAAACGCCACAATGAGCTCACATTTCAGAAAGAAATTAGCAAAGGAGATTCACAATAATTGTTGTGACACTCACTTTCCACCTTATGGTATCGAGGGTGTCGTAAGTCCCAACCATTCTTTCCTTTGGTATAGCCAGATGTTGTACGTGACGATCCGGAACGACATCGTCCGATAAGGGCGTGGGCGCATTGCAAATCTGCGTTTACAACAAACAATGGGTTACATGGCTGGCACCTAAAGGCTGCTTCGCACATCTGAGCTCTCTTGTAACCGAGTGCTTTGAGTTTTCTTGTATAATGCATGACACACAGTTATACACACTGGCGCCATCAATAGTGCCGCCCTGGTTTTAGATGCGGATTTTCAGGGGAAGCGATCAAGGTGGAAACGACTTACGCAAAGATAAATTGGCTTCCACCTGAAGTGGAGCGCCATGTGTCATCTCTTGGCCACTGGTGGCTCGATTAACTGAAGCTAACCGGCGCCCACGAGTCGCACAGTGGGAGCGACGTGCGCTTCATTTTACGTGGAGGTCAATGTGTATTTATCCAAAGTAGTCCAGGAACACGTACAACCTGCGTTTATTCATATATATGGGTGGTTTCAATTCAAATCGGGCAGGCTAAAATGGTCTAATTTTCAATTTTAACGAAAAACATACCTGTTTTCGGGACATTTCTCAAATGAAGGAGGACACAAATATCCTTTTCCTCAGATTTTTGTGTTCTCGAGTAACGAAGCGGAGAAACCTACAGTGGCAGAAACTAGTATTTTTGCCTCCGGCGTCGCAGGTCGCGTGTTTTACACACTCTGCTGCCACTACGGTTTTTCCTCCACCACCTTAAGTTTTCCCCCACATTTAATAAGTATTTAAAACATATCTTAATGTATTCAAATAGTTTTAGGAATTTCATTGTTTCAAAACAAAATGTCAAACTCGTCATTCAGATCGATTTTTGGTCAAATTTGATAGGTCCTTACTTTGTCTGTGCTTAAGGTAAATTTTCTTTCTTTGGGTTTATAGAAAGCCCAAAGCAACGCCCATTATAGATATAATAATACCATTCTAATCTGTTGACTAACCGCTCCGCCACCTTCACGTAAACGTTGTGAGCAATAACAAATTTTGAAAGTTATAAAATCTGTTTTCTCAAAAAACCCATTATTTGTAAATTTTTATTTTTTAAATTATTTTGGATATAATAGTTTACTGCAAGAGAAAAGAATCTAGAAATGTAACATTTTGGTTCTATGTCCCTTATTTGAGCCGCAATCGTGCGAAATGTTGTGCTCATTTGACTAAAATGCAGCAATTTTACCGGCACTGCGCCGCCTCTAGGTTTTCGAAAATATGTTTTCATTTTTGTTTACGCTTTCAAAAAGGAACGTAAAGTAGGTGAACTCATGACATTCATTGTAATTTAAAACTTGAAATAAGAAAGAAACCACATAAGCACACTACAAAACAATGAGTAACAAGTATATACAAATTCAACAAGGCAACGTAACAAGTCAAAAATTGTTTCTATGTCCAACGGCTCAAAGTAAACGTGGGTGGCTACTCGATATACAGCCTATTACGATTGAATAATGAATTCTCACACCATTCAAATCTTGTACATAAATCTTCTGTTCAAAAGCGGACAAAAATACATTCCCCACTTCTTCATCAGACATGCTCTGCGAAGAGCCATATAGCCCGAGAAAGCGCCTGTGAATTCAACGTGCCGTCATCTTGCACTTCGATTTCGCTGAAAGCTGGAGTGTCGTGATCCAATGCGCGGTGCAAGACATCACTGCAAGAGCACGATGGTTTCTATCTTTACCTGCGTGACTACGACCGAACACGGAAAGTTAAGCTTCGGTGTAGTGAGCGACGACATCGTCCATGACCTGTCCCATGCGCTCTTTGCGGTCAACGTCGTCGAAGGGCCGCTGAAGGAAGTATTGCTTATTTTCACGCAACTCGTTTATATTTTATATGATGCTCCAAGCCACTTAGAAAACAGTACAAGGTGTGCGAATTCAAGAAAAAAGATTGTTGTCACCAAATTAGGTTGACCATATTCTTCAACGTAGAAAACGAGACATCCCAGCCCCCGGGGGGGGGGGGTGGGGGGGGGGAGGGTACTAAAGATTGAGATTGGGAGACAGCATTTAATGCAATTGCCTATATTTTGAAACGTTAACGTACAACATGCGTGCTGTATTCAGTAACTCAAAAAACTCTGTCTACACACGAGTCTTCGCGACAGAAAAAAGTGTTTTTCGGCAAGACAGTTCTCTAAATTTTATAGGGTAAATATTTTAAAGTACCTACAGTTATTGTTATGAAATATACTTGTAACGAGTAGGCATAGTTTCCGTTTGTTTCAACTGGCTTTTGTGCCAATTTCAAAATTATGCGCTCCTGCGAAAACGGCACATGATTCCTTATTGGGACAAAAAGACAGGACGGCAGAAGCGGACCTTAAAAACGGGACTGTCCCGGCCAAAACGGGACGTCTCGTCACCCTACACCAAATGGATATTCACCGCATCAGGGCACGGGAAAAGCTTGTGTGGTGTAGTGGGCGACGTGCTCAAGCGCCAGGCATCTATGTATAACTGGACGACCGCAGAATTAAACTCCATAACGGGCGTGCAAAGCTTTTTTGAGGCACTCAGACCAAAAATCAAAGGGATCGTTCTACTATCGATTGCCAAAGAGAAGCTCACGCGTTTCCGGAAGCTCAAGAAAAAAGTCGGAAAAGGTAAATCCACCAAGGGGCATTCGATCCTCATACGCGTCGGGGAAGACACTGGAGAAATGCGCCTTGAACGTTGCCCTAGAAAAGATTTGCGAAAGCCCCGAGTAGCTGCATACATGTGTCAAAGCATGCATGTACCTGCTTTATGTCCCGAAATTCAGAGGATCATCAGTGAGTGCGTGCCGGCTTGTTCAAAACTGCAACTGTGGACTGCGTGGCTCCTACGCAGTGTGAAAACTGATTCACAGTTACGTCGAACTAGTAAAAAAATGTACTGCCTTCGGAAAATGTGTCGTCGATGTTTTTTGTGCTTTCTACTGGTTCTGTGCTCGCGTTTCTACATTACTGACGTGCATGAACTTTGAAGCCAACCGTCGGCGATCTGCAAGATGGGAGGAGAACAAAACCCCGCGCATATTTTCAGAAGATTTATATACAAGATTTTAATAATGTGAGAATGTATCATTCAATCGTAATAGGCTGGATAATGAGTAACCAGACCTAGTTTACTTTGAACCGTTCTATATAGAAACAATTTTTATGACATGTTGCGTTGCCTTTTGATACGTATATACTTGTTACTCCTTGTTTTTGTAGTGTACTTATGTGGTTTCTTTCTTATTTCCACTTTTAGATTGCAATGAATGTCACGAGTTCGTACTTGACGTTCTTTTTTGAAAACGTAAACAAAAATAAAAACATATTTTTGAAATCGTAGAGGCACAAAATGCCGGTAAGGTTGACGTATATTAGTCAAAGAAGCACACATTTCACACGATTACGGCTGAAATAGAGGACCTATAACCAAAATATTACATTTCTAGATTGTTTTTCTTGTAGTCGACTATTATATCTAAAAGTAATTTTAAAAAAAATTACAGAAATGTTTTTTTTTTAAGTCGACTTCAAACTTTCAACGTTTGTTATTTCTTACAACGTTTACGTAAAGGTGGCGGAGCGGCTATTCAACAGATCAAAATGATATTATTATATTTATAATAAGCTTGCTTCGGGCTTTCTATGGAGTTAAAAAAAGAAAATTTACCTTAAGTACAGACAAAGTAAGAACCTGTCAAAGTTGACCGAAAATCGACCTGAGCGACGAGTTTGACATTTGTTTCAGAAAAAATATACTTCCTAAAAACATCCGAATACATGAATGTATCTTTATTGTAAATATTAAAGGAGGAGAAAAAGTGAAGAGGGTGGAGGATAGACACTAGTGACAGCAGAGGGTGTCAAACATGCGATTGCGACGACAGGCAAAAATACTAGAGTCGATGACAGGTCAAGGAGGGAGTGGAAGCTCCTCCCACTTCTTTCCACTTTAGGAGAGAGAACGCCGAGAGGAGGCCGCCTCCTCTCCAACATTTGCTCTGCTAAAGTGGAAAGAGGAACGAGGAGCTTCCACTTCCTTCTTGACCTGTCACCGATTATAGTTTCTGCCAATGCGCCTTCTACGCTTCGTACCTCGAGAACAAAAAATCTGGGGAACGTGTGGTTTGCACCTTCCTTCGTTTAAGAAATGCCCCGAAAACATTTTTTTTAAATTAAAAATTGGACTTTTTTAGCCTGCCCTATTTGAGATGAACTGGTTCGTTTACCGCGTCCAGAAACGTGGTTTCTCGGTTTCCGCCTCATGACGTCATAGAAGTATTATGCTGTCTTAAGCGCCGTTCACACTCTTGCGACCGAGTACGACCGAGAGAGACCAGACCGGTTTTCAGGACCGGATGCGCTACAGCGGAGCTGGTCCTAAGAGATCGCAAGAGGCTTAAAGACCGGTCTGGCCTCTCTCGGTCGTACTCGGTCGCACTCGGTCGCAAGAGTGTGAACGGGCCTTTATACCATAGTCCGCTGTTGCGGCAGCGGTGACGGATGTGGCAGCTAGCCGCCTGTTCTGCTGCACATGAAGTTCCGGCAGCCTGGGTTTGGGACGCCGTGGTGCCAGCGACGCTCGCATTTCCTTGTACTTTCTGCCGGAACTTCCGCTACCAACCACCAGGATCGCGACGTCCGACAGCATAACCCTTAGGCTTTTGTGATGTTACTTTTTTGCCCCTATGGGAGCACTTTTGATGCATGGGAGGAATAAGGCCCTAAACACACCAGTCCGACACGCGTTCCAGGCGCCCTTACTTGGGCACCCGGTGAGAAGCCGGCGCTATTGGCCATATTTGCGACTCGACGAGGCGACAACCTGTGCTTCAAATTCGTCGTCGGGATGCTCAGACGTTATCGTTTCCTTTTTTTTTCTTTTTCGCGGACCGATTTAACATCTATTAGGACGAAAATGTGTTTCCTGCATTTTATAGAAAGCATCGGATAACTGGACGCAATGATTTTAAGCGTCAAGATGGCTGAAGTGTCGATACTCTCGACAGTAGCTTATTTAATAGCTGTATACATTGATTTTTGCTATTCTGCGGCGTGTTCAATTTACGAGCGAAGCCTTTCCCGAAACATGCTCCGGAGGCGCACCACAGCCCGCTCTTTACTAAAGAGTGTGAACTAGTGCACGTACCTCGAGCAAGCTGCAGCTGCCGTCCACTAACTTCAAACAACTAATAAAAATATAAATTAAAAAAAAAAAATTACGGGCATAGTTTTCCTATTGCCGAGGTTTTGCAGCAGATCTTGAGCGTGTTTTGTGCACGTGCACAGAGCAATACAGTAGGCACGAGACAGACCGTCGCTGATTTTTTTCTTTCGCTTAGCGTTGGAAGGATTGTCATAAACATTAGTAAAGTGGCGGAAGATACTCAACTGGGGTACTAATCTAAAGCCGGGGTCACACTGCTTATGCACGAAAAAAAAAAGAAAGACTGCAAACAGATTTGGATGCGTCATCACGAGATCCGTGCATCGAATGCCGCATGGCAACGAGTTCAAGGATAAACTTGGCGCGCGGCATTCGATCATGGATATCGCGGTGACTTTCGTTCGAATCTGTTTGCAGAATGTCGTTTGTATGATGTGTAAACAGTGTGATCCCAGACTTAAAGGGACACTGACCGGGTATTTATGCTTGCTAAGGTGTTTATTTTTTTTGTACGTGACACGAAAGATCCCGACTACCAAACACAATCTGCGGCTCGAAATGCGTTGTCTTTCCGCCCGAAAACCACCGACCGAGATCTGGCCGGTTAGAGTCGCCCTCACACTCTACTTCGTGGTCATGTGAAGTTCTCTATGGTTTAGGCACACATACCAAATATAATCAATGTCGTGGGTCATCGAAGGCACACACTCAATATTAAAAATATAAAAGATATATTACCCATTTTTGTGGCTTCTAGAAAGTTGAAAGTACATTGATTGAAAAATATAAAATATATTATAAAGTAAAAAATATATAAATATAAAGTGCTACTAATTTTAACATTTTATATGGTACCAATAAAACAAATAAACGTACGATCGTAATGAACAGAAGGTTACGGCGCGAACGAGCTGGTGTAGGCCTCGGCGCGAGGCTGAAATAATTTGTGGCATAAGATAGGCATGCCTTAAATCTGGGAAACCAAGGGGTCTTCACTAGGTTGTACTTTCCGTCCACAATAGAGCACAGTTCTTCTTTAGACATCTGGCACACCTTTGAGGCAAAATCGCATGATTTTTTATCCTAGTTCAGTTTCAAGCCAACGTCATCTTCGCAATCGGATTTGCTATCATCGAGCGCTTCGAATCTGATGCTCTGTATCTTGATGAGGGTAACATTTCTGCCTAAAGACAGCATTTTTGCCCTCATCAAAGTAAATACGGCACTCTCATGAAGCACAGGCCCACAGTGCGCGTTAACGTTTTGAATCTACGGAATAGTTGACCAATTGATTCACCTCGGAAAATGTATTTCACCTTTGCACAATACGGAAGGGGCTCACCGATCTCGGGGACATAATGCTCGAAACAAACCATGGTCTGTTTGACAGCAAAGAGTAAAGATACCATTCACTATCATCTCCAACTCCCTGAAGCACACACAAAAAATAAATTCTCTTCATAGTTTGCTGGAGTTTATTGATTCCTTAAAAACCATAACAAGATTAATTTGCTCGTGATTGTATCGCGATACAAGAAATACACAAACAATGATTCCGATATTGAAATACAGATACTGATTGAAGGTTTGTATTGCGATACAGAAATATAAATACAAAATATATTTCTGAAGATACTATCGCGATACATTCGTATCGCGATACTGCCCGCGACCCGGACGACCGGCGTAGCACCTCACTTCAGAACTGTTATCCGCGGTACAGAACAAGTTTGTTTAGATTCGAAAAAGAAATAGTTTACCGATTGAAACAATTTGGATTTCTTCCGTACAACACTAGCTGTTACCCGATCACCAAGTTGATTCGCACGAAGATGTCGCCAAGTCGTCGTCCCTTCTCCTAGCTGAAGACATCGCTCGTTTTACGTGCACGAATTGGTAAGAGCTTGAAAAACGCACAAACGCCAAGCACGAAGTGCTTGACTCTAGCGTTTTTTGTGTGTTGAGCGAATTGTTCGTCTGCCTCGCAGCGCCAGAAAACGAAGGGAAAAAAGAGGGAAAAGCGGTCGGGTGTAGCCACGTGACTTCCGGCAATTTTCTCCTCTTCTACATTTCTTCTTCCTCCGCAGTCCAGTGTCGTGATATTAAGCAGCCATAGTGTCGCGGAATGTCAAATCACAATTCCGTCACTAAATAAAAGGGAATAAAGTCTCCCGCTTAATAGGGAGGGAAAAGTGTGACATGATGTGAGATGACTGCGTTACGCTGTGAAGTCACGAGGCACATAATGTCACGCGACAATAAATTTCCGCATAATTTGCCGAAGGATTTCTCTAAATTAAGCAGGAATTTTGTGTCAAGCGATGTCCTGGTACCTCACGACGTCATAGTCTCACGTGATGCCATGGCGTCACGTCATGTCCCAAGGTCCAATGAACACCGTCCGATAAACTTAACGGGTAGTATGTCAGCTAGATTTAAACACTGTGGTGTAACGACGTGCAGCAGTGTGCAGCGTCTCGGCTAGTTGGCAGGACCCGGCAAGGAACCGGAAGTGTTGGTATCAAGTTACTCACCCACGCGAAGTTCCGCTGTCTAAGTTCCTCGCAGTCTGCTCCATAATCGTAGTCCATTGTACCGTTTCCGGCGGCGCTTACCCTGGACGCCAACGCGGCCATGGAAAACGACACCGCGAGTAACCGTTTCTCAAATAGAGACTGCTGGCTTTGTACGTAGTCCAAGGCCTCTACCTGCGCATTTGTTTAGAGATTTATATTAGCTTCAGCAAGACGGACTAACCCTTTCCGACGCTTTGCACCCAACAGCCCATTACAAGCAGCGTGTACGAATACCAGATTGAATCAAATACCACCGCGTCATCTGTTACCTTTACAGCGAAAGGGAAAGCCGGGACAATCAATTTTCTTAAGAGTGTTAAAGCTAGGGATGCGAATGGGCTACTTGATTCGAACCGGTATCGAACAAGTACCAAACCTATAAACGTTTTAGAACAGCCACGTTTTGAAAGCAAACCAGGCCAACCTGGATGGAAAAAGCGATGTTTGGGCGCCAGTCTAGCAGCCGAAAGAACACCTTAGCAATTGAGGCTCGACTATCAGACGATCTGCACCCGCCAGCAGGGGAGGTGCTTGAAAACGCCTAAACTCTGTTTCCTCTGACGATTGACCTTATCAGACGCTACAGCCGTCACATTCATTTCAGTATGAAGGTACCAGGTATCAACGCACCAGCTCAAATCCCGAAGACCAAGTGACACTCACTTGACAATGTATTGACTGAGACGTCTCGTTATCTTTGAGTACGGTCCATTGAAGGAATAAAGAAGGTATGGAAGTCTGAATGTTAGGTGTGTATTCACCGCAAAGCAAATAAGGTACATTATTATTCGGGTTGCGTGTCGTCGGTGTATATACCGATAAAGCCTGCAGACTAACACCCCGAGCCGGGTTTAGTAAAGTTCGGGAAACTGAATAAGCAGCTGTATTGAGGCTGTACTTGAATAGGGAGAACCTAAGAGTAGCGGGTAGAAAATCTTTATCTACAGCTTTGTTTTGTGTTCTCCAGGAACAGCGACCCCTGAACTGTCGTTGACGATGCTTCTTTCTTTGAAACAGCGACCCTTATCTCGTTTTATTCTTTTTATCGGTGCCGGGACGTTTTCTAAGTCGTAGGCTTATAAGCATGTTCCCTAGAGATGGGAGAATTCTATTCCCAGGACATCTTTTCTCAACACAAACCCTGCTAAAGGCCATTTTTTGTCCGGCTTCGAAAATTGACACCGCCGAGCAACCTGTACAACCAAATATAACCCCCCCCCCTCAAATATAAAAAAAAACATAAAAGTTTTTGAGTTTGAATGGAAAGAAGAAAGGGATCGACACAGCTTAATATTTATGCGAGATATCAATATCACACTAACAGACAAGAAGAGATCAGCAGGTGTATGTTCGGATTTTAGAGCGTGAATTCGCTTTTTAACCGAACCTTTGATAATAATTTTTTTTCTGCCCGTCAGTGCATATTGCCAGTGTATTTATCAGAAAAAATGAAGTCCCGTGACCTAAACACCAATTCAGCTTCCCCGCTAAATGTAGCCGGTAAATTGATGTCACGTTACGTATACGGCAACTTCAGTTTCCCCTCTTCATTTAGGCAATATATTGACGTGACACGACCCATCCAATCCACCAATTAAATTTTCCCTCTACATCTAACGGAGTCATCGCTACAAAATAAAGATTTATTTTGATTGCCGACACAACTGTTTTATGTTTATTGTGGAAAGTGATATTATGTTCTTTAACGTGTACGATTCCTCTCTTGCCTAATGGCATAAGTTTGAAACAAATTTAAACAAAAGCTTCATAAATGCGGCATTCTATGCTTTATAGAACTATAAAGTTAAGGGCAAGCAATTTTTCGACATAGGACCGTTTAAAGAAATTCCACCGGTTTGTTACAGGAATGTCTCTCACCATGGACACTTCGTACTTGTGCAAAGGTTTTTCGTAGACGTTCGGCCCGATGATTTTGCAGTCACCTGCACCGAGAGCCTCTTCGAAGTGGGTTCGGATTATCACCACATCGATCGGTGCATGTCTAGTCGAAGGAACAGACCCAGATGCCAAAATTGGTTAGGTATTGAACCGCACGCTGCACTGTCTAGCATTCTTCAAATGTGCGTAGAAGCATTTTGACATTCTCGTCAAATTAATTCCTAGAGCAATTTTATTATATTAGAAGTGACTGGCCCCACCTGGCAGAAAACGGCGTTCAGAGATTCCGAGTGTAAGCATATGCGTACTTGAAATAGGATAGGCAAGTACGTTCTCAGAACAAACTCGGGACAAAAGCGATACGCCACAATCGGCACCAAAGGGACATTTGGGGAGCACTATATAGGTCCCTGTAGCACATTTCTGCCATCAGGATCTCGTTATCTCGATTAAGCGAGTGGCCGTGCTCACTTCAGGATGTTCTCATGTATTTTTGGGCCAAGAACTCCTGATTCCTTCCATTTTATAAAAACGATCCATTGCTAAAGCAAGGTTGGTATTCTAAGTTTTACCAAGTAACTGTGATAATTGTGTGCCGCGTATGTTTAGACTCAGGGAAGTTATCATGGAGCGGGCTGAGCCTCTAGCACATATGATAATAACTTTATGTTACCAACAGTCGGTGATATGTTAAAGGAAAACTCTGTTGCTTTTCCCTCAATTTTATGAACACGACTGCCTTTTCTTTTTGCCTTTTTTTATGAGCGGGATGTGCTTTTAAATTACGTGGTGTATTTCTTTTTGAACACCTTATGTTGCTTTCGGTATCTTATCTCAAAGTTTGTTTCAGGGACCTATGGCGAAACCGAAACTACCGGTTCGAGGAGATTGCAACCCTGCTGATAAACTGCATTTCCCCTGTGTGACGCAGTTTGCACAGCGGTACTATAAAATGTACGACTCTCCTAGCCGCAAAAGCAGTTCGGATCAGTCAGGTAAAAGGCAGAGGATATTTTACTGCTTTCCGTTGCAGATATCAAACATCTGTAGCAAATATGAATGCACAGTGCTGGCCGAAAAGCGAGTTCGCTGCGATAAGTACAGGTTGTATTCACAGAGCGCTACAACAGACTTTTCTGGAAGGTAGCATGCGCCCTCAAGCGACACACGTGAAGAATTATGGGAACAGTGAGGGTCATGGCTCCGTCGTCTGCTGCTACCCGCTTTCGTCTGCGAGAACTACGTTGCTTACCTTCGGGTTCTGTCCCTGTGTACGGCAGACGGTCGTCTTTGCAGCGCCCTGCGCTGCACTGCGTTGCCCGAATGAGGTGAGAAACCCCGGGTGGCATTCAAAACGCCGAAAATCAAAATGCCGAATTATCGGAATGCCGAAATTTAAAACCCCGAAAATTCAAAAAGCCGAAACTACAAAAGGCCGAAAATTCAAAAAGCCGAAAAGTCAAAACATCGAAACATCAAAATGCCGAAACATCCCCTAGTTATAGTGGAAGATAAAGTTTCTTGTCAAGATAAATTTTCTTAGCAATGTGATCAAAGTTAGGGGAGAGGTTCCGTCGGCCGCTGTGCATGCGCTTTCACCCTCTCTTCTAATAGTGTCACGAATGACGAGATGACGAAACAAAGAATAACCGAGGAAACTGAGACGTTTAATAGGGCCAACTTGAAACCCACGCGGAGCACCTTTTGTACAGGCGTGGGTTTTTGAACTTACGAAAATGACAAGTATAAAGAATAAATAAAATACACGTCGCTCCCAGGAATCGAACCCTGGCTCTTCGCGTGGTAGGCAAGCACGATAACTGTTAGGCCACGGCCGCGCTGCCTGCTTGGTCGGCCGCGCGCGCGGCAATAGCCATGAAAGATTGTCCCCGAGTATGGCTTCCCTTCGCATGGTGCAGGCCTTCAAAGAAGGAAAAAATATATGTCTGCAGATCTCATCGCATAGCAGAGCGATTCCTTGTTTTATTGCGTTTCAGACAGACAAGTTGTGTGCAATTCCTCGAAGAAAGCTTAGTACGCCGACGTTGTCCCGGTTGCCCAGAGCAGCTGCCAAACGATTTTTGCGCCACTTTTGCTTCTTGCTTTGTGAGCGGCGGGGTTGGCCTCTAATCGCTCCCTCGATGTCGTCTCAGACTCTAGCTTGCTCCCTTTTCATGGTGGGGACGAGCCGGAAGACGCTTACGTGGTGTCCGCCAACCAATATCTCCCATCGTCGGTGCCATGCCTCAACGGCGTTGTTGCCCCTTGGAAATCCGTTCTGAGCGATGGCAAGCACATTCCAGAGGGATGGCGGGAATACCGGTGGACTTCGTATGATCACGGTGGTGTTACCTCCGGCAACACGTCGGCGGGGTTTCCCGAGCAGGTAGTTGTCCTCCCACCATCCCAGCAGGTCAGAGGCTTCTTGCGGGAAGAGTGGTTTCAAGGACGCACAGGCATCTCGTACTTCTTCGGTGGGCAGGAACGGAAGGGCTGCAAGCTGCCTCACCTTGATGGCGAAGCCAGCTACATCTTTCTTGTAGAGCACTGCCAGTCCTAGGTGCTGCACTCGCCTCCATACTGATTGGCACAAGTGGAACAGACAACCATGTACATCCGACGACGGGAGCAACGACCGAATCGCATTGACTGCTGCCAGTTCGAAGTCTGTACTCACAATTTTTGGATTTAGTGCCAGTCCCATATCTGCGGCGAAGTTCAGCACTTCTTCGAAGAGCGCCTCGTACGCCATCCGGGTTTGTCGAGTCATTAGGCAGTAAACAAAAGGGAACACATGGCCATGAAGATAACCGTGAATTGTGTATAACTGTTCGAAGAGCGGCGACACAGTTTTAAATGTTCCGTCCATAAGCCACATCGGAGCGTCGTTCAATTTCCTCAAGTTTTTGTCCGTGAAAAAAATGAGTCGTCGAGCTCCATCTGCGCTGGTGCAGTCGCACCGCAAAAACTCCCGGCCATCTAAAGTTGCTCTGAACTCGCCCTCGATGATGAGCTCCTGCACGGCAGACGGCTCGTGTGGGCAGTTCGCTTTCCTCTTCCTTCTCACAATCTGGCGCAAGGCTTCATTGCTTGGAAGGTGCTGCCTTGAAGACGCTGCGACATCTGCCGTGACCTGCTGCACAATCTTCACGGGTGCCTCGCCCGAGGCCGCCGCCAGAGCTTTGACTTGTTCTTGAGTACGAAGAACTGTAACTCTGCAGATATCCGGAGCATGGCTTGCGTGGGTCACTGTCTTCGAGATTATCTTGTGAGTACCTTCTACAGGAAGATCGGTAATCACTCTAGCGTTGCATTCGCCTCGCATTCTCGCACCTCCAATAGTGTCGAGAACCTACTTTCCTGTCAAGCACGTAAACATAACCGTCTCTGCAGCTAAGTTTTGCTTTTCCCTTCTGGGAGCACACCACAACCGCGTCTTCGTCCATTTCCCTCCGAATCAATGAAATGATTTCTGCCGCACATTGCTGCTGCTCTTGTACTCTAAACACTGGGCAGAGCTGTTTTTTTCTGCTGACCAATAAGAGCTCTCCTGTCCGACTGATATGCCTAGCTTTATGACAGATAAAAAAATACTCAATTCCACATCAGTTTAAATATACTGATACTGGTGCCTTTGCAGAACGAGTTAAGCAGGCTCGTGACAGTGGAAAGTGATGCGGCGGAAAACGAACAAGTGGTAGTCACAAAGCGCGTCATTTCTTTTTCCCGTGGTTTTCGGCGTTATGTCTTTTCAACATTTTGGTTATTCGGCATTTTAATTTGAATTTTAATTTTTTGGCATTTGAATTTTTTGGCGTATTGACTGACATTCGGCCTTTTCATAATTCGGCCTCTTGATTTTCCGCGTTTTGATAGGGACCCAGAAACCCCCAACCTAAATTATTTAAACGTATTCGCGTAGCTGTGAGTGTTTTTTTTTTTTTGGAACAATGCATGGCAAGGATTATGAGGAGAACAAGTTACCATAAGTCTCGCCCAGGGAATGCGGGTACGCCAGCCACACGAAGGCTGAGCTTGCTATACTCGCATGGTTGGTCAAAAGCACGAAGGAAATAGGAATGAGAGCACAACTTTAATCGAGCTTTTATACACTTCTTCTTCTGAAGTAAAGGCACATGTTCGGGCACATACGAATGGCGTTCAACATTGCTTTCCTTTCGCGTGTTCTTGTGAAAGTATAAAAAAGAAAATATATATGAGACGAGGAAAGGTGAGACAAAAATAAATTGACACAAATAAATCTCAAATTAGCATTCAAAAGCTCGAGTAGGCTAAACTTGGCTTAGCTGAAGGGCACGACACGCTCAGTTCCCATAATGCCCCGGAGCGCTCACTGGTGGCGCTGGTGTTTCCAGAAATGTCCATTCACCGCTAGTTTTCACCGCAGGCTAAGAAGGACAAGCCCCTATCATCTGGGAAAAACTACAATCTCAGTTGGGCGCCATGCGCGTGGCAGAAGCGTTGTTGGGGCGTATTGTTAGCTGTCACTGAGCAGAAACGAACTCAGCTATGGCCGTCAGTGAACGTTTCGGAGTCCAGGGGCTACCGAAATCTCTTCGACGGAGTTCGTCGACCCACACCTTTCTCAAATTCGAGTTTTCGGGTAACCGGTGAAAACGCACGTCGGGGTTGTGGAGCGTTTTGGTTGCACCAGCCACAGCACAGCAAGGCGCGCTCGGCATTGCGCTTCGCGCACCACGACACGATTAGCTGAGCGGGAAATCAATAAGCTTCGTGCGCGATCGCTGCAGAGCACCTTCAAACGACCACCGCTAAAACAAAACATAAGAAGCAGAAGTGGTCTCCTGTGATAGTTGGAAACCAAGCAGAAAAGCACGGCGAAAGTGATAGCAGTATAAACAAGTAACCTCCTTAAGTACGAACATAACGTCAAGGTACAAGGTCCCTTGACGAACAGTATACCCACTGAATGCTCGCTGAGAAGCTGGTGGTTGCATTTATATTATCGGTTTTAGGGTGGATCGCGTTTTTTCATTGGTGTAATATGATAGTATTGCTCGGATTTAGTTACCATGGATCGATATCTGTAATTCATTTTGGTTAAAATTTTTGACATGACTTAATCTTTAAGAATGCAGTAGAAGCTCCATCCCCAGCACCCGCGCTCGCCACATTTTGTCGTGCAGTCGTGCTTTAGCTGCGATTGCACTCTGGCAGCTCACGAAGACCCAAAGTTATATTAAAAGTTAAAAACAAATCATGCAGTGAAGGTGGAGCTTTTATTGCGTTCTGTATTCCTTAACCTGCTCTGCAAGTCCGTCCAATGAAAGTACTCTTGATCATGTGGACACGAGCCATGCTTAGAATGCTACTAAAGTCCCTTTAAAACCACTTTTTTGGTTCCGAGATAAGACATTATCCACGAACTTAACTTTAAAAAGGCCATATTCACGTCGCCAGACATATTGCGTCGTGCATGACCGATAAGTAACGCTTCTCCGTTCATATTGAAGATTCGCATACACTCTTACCCCGAGTGTAAATGATAAAGATGCCAGAATGACCTCGCCTAGTCAGTCTCGCCCTAGCTTACTCTCGCCCTAACTAATCCTTGCATGCTTCCCAGGTGGTGTTCGTCGCCTCTTGGTTTTCATACCAGGTGCGTGCCGTTCCCTTGAGAGAGTAGTAGATGTTATGCAGTCATTGCTCCCGCGTCCACCCATAGTCACGGAAACCTCGCTCGTACTGCTGTGTTCAGTCTTCCATGACCTCGTAGACGTCTCTGGGGAAGGGCGTCGTAGTACTGTGTGCGAAGGGCAGGAACACGAAGGCAATGCAGCAGAAGGTGCCCGGCTCCAAAGACGGAAATTCTCCGGGGTTTGAAATTCATCTGTTCCGACGCATTCTCGAGGGCGTACGAGGAAGGGACATAGAGAATTACTCCACACCTCCACCAATAATGTCGCAGATGGGAAGAGGCTCGACGAGCGCGAACTGAAACAACAGTAGCGAACGTCGCGGTGTCGGCAAGGCAGCTGACTAATACGAGACAGCGAGAGAGAGTGCCTCGTCGTCGGGCGAGTCGTAGTGGGTCGGCAAAGCCACGATCAATTCTTTTTCTACGACACACGGCTTCTCGAAGTTTGAACGTGGAATGTTCGGGAGTGAGTTAGGGCGATACTTATTGGGCGGTGTCACTTTGGCCACCTGAATTTTTACACTCGGAGTAACGGGGTAAGAGTAATGCGAAACTTCAAGCTGAACGGAGAAGCGTTCCTTCCCCGCCATGCAGGTGGCATGAACGAGAAGTTTACCAGAACATGCTTCTATCTCCGAGGCGACGGCTGGAAATACAATCATGCAGCGGATACGTTCATAGCTCAAAATGAGCCTCGCATAGTAAATATCGATCTGATTATGGTTGTTTTCGAGAAAAGCTCATTTAGGGACATACGCGGCTTTTGCCAGTCAACACTTTTGGCAGGGTTCGGTGTTTGTTTTTAGAAAGCTGAAGGTTGCGCGTGCGTTCGCCCAAGGAAATCATATTCTGAAGTAGTCTGTGCTGGTGTATTCGACTGGGCAACTGTGAGAACAAGGCTTTAATATTGAAGCGTCATTCACGTGTCCTGGTTAGAGCCGACGCGAAGGAGAAGAGAAATTTTAAAATGATAATAATTATAAATAAACTGCACTTTCTAAAACAGAAACATGAGCACAAATATGTAACTATTTAAAATGTTTAAATCTTCTATTTTCGTGCATGTTCTTTACGGAGCAACTATAATCGCGACAATCGCACGAAAAGATTCATGAAGATACGAATTACTGCCTTCCTTCCTGAGAGAAGTGTAGTTTATGTTGCTCCTCTCTAAGACAAAAACCTCAACACATATCTGTGACAGCCATCATGTAAAAGGTGTCAGGGTGTAGGAGTAAAGGTGTAAGATGTAAGGGGAAATGAATGAAATAGTGAAAGGCTAAATAAATAAAAGTATGAGGGAGACATTTGCTTTGATGTCATATGCCACGTCACTTCACCGTAGACTTTGCCAGAGTCACGGAAAGTAAAATTGAGCGATAACTTCAAATAAGTACTTGGCATTGGACTAAACAATAAAATATATTAGAAAGACGTCTGTCGATCCCCAAATCATGACTCACTCGAGAAGGCCTTTCAAGTAGCGGTACGCGCGGCTTGTGTGTGGAGCATAGAGACCAATTCCCAGGAAGAGATATCCACGATAGTCCACGGGTCCCATTCTGTTCTTATCTTGAAGAACTTTCAGCCTCTACAGCAGGACAGTGAAATGAGGTAAGGCTGGCTGCTCTCCACCTTTCTTTGTCAACGCACGATACACTCGCACTCACTAGCGATGTTTTTTTCAATGCGAAAGCATTAACTGTTTTATAGAGTACTGCCGTTGTTGGCTCTGACCGCGAAACAAAAAAACAGACTTTAATTTTCCTCTCACACGGCAGATCAAAGAGAGGGTGGCGCGCTCGCTAAATTCCCTCCCAAGTGGCAGTTAAAACGGCTGCGACACCGCCAAGCGCACAGCTTCAAGGAACGCCACACCAGGGATAAGCCCTCTTCCTGGGGCTACGGCCCGAACGCCACCCGGGCAGTCTCCGCAGAGGTCGCCCGGCCGGGCTCAGCGCAGCTTGCAGGAATACGCTACGTATACGAATTCTTTCGCAATCCTACGCGTTGGCACTCTGAAAGGTCTTCCTGTATTTTTTTCAGCAGGGGCGACACGCTGCGTAAGGGAAACAATGTGGCTTGGAAGTCCCCCAAAACGTGTCTCTACACGGATGAGGAGCACAGCCCGATTAATAGAGGAAGTGCTGTTGGAGATAGTGATCAGGTGGGCGACAAACCTCCACGCCCCCCCCCCCAACCTGTATGCCCTTTGGTGGAAGCATGTGACGTTGGGTTCCTCGTTCATTGGAGCACGCCAGGTAGTTGTTAGTCAGAACAAGGTTCATTTGGAGGTATATCGTCTATCGTTTCTCTAAAACCTCGTCCGTATAGGACTGGTAAATTTTTTAAAGCAGTAAAAAATGTAAGACAGTCATTGGTATGGCTTGCAGACGAAGTCTGCATTCTGCGCCCGAACGCCTGACGCTGACGCTAGCCTCCCCTAAGGAGCAAAGTGCACACGCCAAAATGTCTCCCCTTTATTGGTAGCTTATAGTGGGTAGATACAAAGATAGCTAAAGGTACGAATAACTTTAAAAAAAACACAAGGTCTGGCGAGCCCCGATTTTTAGTTTTTGCTCCACAGTTAGTATACTTGCGGCGCCTGCTTCTAATAACACGAAGAATCACAAAGGAAGAAGTGCGATCATATTAGGACGCGCCCTAAGTTTTTTGAGCACTCACATCCAGCCACTATACATGTCCAATCAGAGCTCCCGACTCCAACGTCAGCGTGGCCTTGGCACAACAGGCATACGTTCTTGCCGTATCGGAAAGTAATCATGGATATTCTGTGATGGTTGTCCCGCATGTGTGATACCTAACACATTTAGCTTGTGGTACTTTCATAAAAAAAAATTCTTGGGCAAGGGGGTGAGGAGAAGGGACGCTACATGTTAATGGGGCTGCAAGAGGCGCTGTTCTATTATACAGCGAACAATCAGCGTGTAAACTGGGATGGTAAACAAACAATCGTCTTACTTAGAAGTTAATGCACTCCCTCATTTCTTCACTGGGGTGAATTGTCTAAACAACAGAAAAAACTCAAAGGGTTGACTTCGTTTTTACACTTAATGGGGCGGTGCATTGATATTCAATTGGAATTTTTTTCACTTTACACTGGCTTACCGTCATTAGCGGGACCAAGCTACTCAACGCTGCGATATGGATAAAAATAGATTTTTTTGCGTTTTACTTTTAAGAATAAAAGCAACCACTTTCTTGGAATCTCTCTTTCGCAAAACGTCTTGACGTAACTCGTAGGGTGCAGTGTTGGCACAGTCCCCCAGTGACGGTATTTGAATGAGGCTCACGGACTGGACCCAAGCCTTATGTTATCACTTTATTTTGGCTCGTGATGAATAGCTTCCCAAGCATTGGGGTAGTGGCTTGTGTCCAATCGCTGCGATGACGAGAGTAACCGAGCCGTGCCTTACCAGCCCCAACGTGTGAATATGATCAACGTTGGCGCCCTCTAATCGGCTCCAGATCACGTGGAACACAAGCAGCACGGATTTTGGCCAAGGAATGGCCAGTGGTTGGGGATGGTCTTGTGGCCAGTGGCCAAAGAGTGGCCATTCCTCGACCAATGCTTGGCCGATGGCTGATGGCCAGTGGCCAGAGAAAGGCCAGTCATCGGCCAAATTCGGGCCACTGTCTGGCCACTGGGCCAAGGACCATTGCCAGCCATTGGCCAATGCTTGGCCAACTAAGTGCTGCTTGGGAAGTTCATTCTAACTGCAAGTTGAGAAAAAAAAACGTTGCTTTTTTCTATATATATATATTACATTTTTTTTGCGTGTGAATTAAGAGGAACGATTGTGTTAAAGGTTATAACCGTCAAGGCTCCATTCTAGGCGGTAATTTTTCAAAGTAAAAAATAATTTCACCTCCCGGTAAAATGGTGAAATGGACACTCACGTTGAGCTTAAAACACCAATAGCTGGTTGCAGAACAAGATGTGCAAAGAAAGCTCTGACTTCAGAACGCATTTGTTGCCCTCCCACGTCGTGTGGACGAGGTGTTCTCATGTGTAGAAAAATTACGCTCAAGGCAGAGCTTCTTCTCAGTTTAAGAGCAACTTGTTTAAATGGACGAAGAAGTGCTTATCCATGTCAAGGTGCAGAATTGATCGCACTGATGCTGACTTTTGCAATATTCAACTGTTGAATGGAACTAGGAAGCCTGCGTGTTTAATTTTCGCTGGTTTGCTACATTATTAAAAAAATCTCGTAATAAAAGAACTTTTAGAGGTACAGTCATGTCTCGTTAAGGGAACCCGTTGATATAGATACCCCGTTATATGGAGACCACTTTCGGGGATAAACTGGGAAAATACATGCATTTTTGTCTTGTTATTATGGACGCCTCACGTTATGGAGGATTTTTCACGGGAACAAAGGTGTCCTTATTAACAAGACATTGCTGTAGTTTGTTTTGTCCATATTTTGCACTCTAAGAAGTTATTTTCGGCACCCCTAAAAGGTTTCTTCGTGAAAAACCTGTAAAGTTTTTCTTTTTTTAAGCTCGTTTTTTTTTTAATTCAAACAAGTCCTTCAACGCCCAGTTGCCTTTCTAGTGCGCCAGGGGCGACAGTGCTTGAAGCGAAACCTTTCTTAACGAGCTGAAAGACTTCTTGGGGTGTCCAAAAACTTTTTAAGAACGCATTTTTTCGAGTGCATAGCAGGACGGTACAGCTTGGTCAACAGCCCTTCGAAGGAAGATAGTAATACCGATGAATTTAGAGTACTCTTCTCACAACCGGGCTGTGCCGTCCCGTCATGAAGAGCCAATAAACACTGGTGGAGCAACCTAGCGTGTTATACTTAACAGATGGGCACACTGTGCTCTAAGTAGATCTCAACAGTGACGCAGCCGCTGATACAGCCCAAGTGCCTAGACACATCAAACACAAAGATGAGGCTGAATTTTACGAAGCACGCAAATTGAACTGAGCCGACGTTGCCATTGCACGTTCGTCGCTGTGGTCCCATCGACACGTTTCACGAATTTCGGGCGTCAACCTTGTATTTTAGGAGTCTAGCCCCACTGCCATAAGGTTTGTAAAACTAGTCATCCACTTTTCCTCTGTGTAAAATAGACAGGGAAGAGGGATGCTTTACTAGAGGCTATCTGCGTTTTCTCTCGCCGGAGGTTAGAGTCTGCCGTATTTTCTAAGTGAACAGAATCATACACTTTAAGTTACACCATGCAATGTTTCGAAAACAAAGCTGCTATTGGCAATTTTCATTACCTGTACTTTCACGAACTCTGTAGACTGCCAGGCGCTGTGAATATTTTATTCATCCGAAAAGGGTGTCGAGCGAACCTGCCGCCACAGCTTTCTTTTCTAGCCACTAGGTGCCGTGGATTTTGTCGGAGTCATCAAAAGCCCGTTCACCGAACCAAGGCTAGACGTTTGTGAGCACGAGACGTAACTTTTTATACGTTCTTCCGCACAAAGAGCAGTCGCATTAGAAAGGCACGTCTCAAAGAAAGGGGCGTGGGCAATCTCGTCCAGGTACCATCGGCTCCCGTCTTAACTTAAAGTGAATACAGTATAGGAGTGAGCCATTGTATAGGTAACCTTAGAATTTAAATCTGGCGGTAATATCGCGTATTGCATTTTTTTTGTCGAGATTAGTTACAACAAACAACTTCATTTTCGCAAATTTACCCAATTCAAAACTATTCATAAGCTTGATCCTGCGAACAAATGTCATTTTGGGGAGACAAAGACAAGTCACATCACTCCAAATCGAGACGTTGTTTGCCCGCAAAGATTAGCACCAAGAGGTACACACTTCACAATACTCGCAAAATATTCAACCCGCAAAAATGCATTCATTTGCAGGATATACTATATAGTTGGTGGCAGGTTAATAATCCAGCAGATGCTCCGCTTCCAGCACTCGTTCGTAGCCTTCCGTGGGCTTTGGCTGCGCATGCGACGAATTGTTCACATAGGAAGAAAGGTCGTCCTAAAGTCTACTGGCTCTTTAATTCGTTACATACTGTAATGGCAGTAATGTTTGTCTTGTACTGAACCCGGACATACTCCAGTTCCTCTTTAGTGTCAAACAAAATCGGCCGACACCGACAAACCTCAAGCGTGGGCATTATCCTCGCGAAGGTACCCTTATAGGGCTTATAGTCTCTCGCTGCTCGTGACGTTTGCACTATCAATTGCCGCTGTCATTCAGATATACAGGGTGTTCCACGAAAAGTGAACAAATTCAATACTGCCAAAACTACGCATTGCAAAAAAAATGGCTTGCGTCGTTTTGGTTGTGTTGCTAGGGGCCTATTTAAAAAAATTATTAAAATCCGGGATAATTAAATTGTCAAGTATTTTTGCGTAATTAACTTATTTAATATTTTGTTTAAGGGCTTGGTTTTGATTGGAAACTTGCTGAGAATGATCGAAAAACTCTAAATCAGTAAGTTGCAAAACGATAGAGGCACGCGCGGCGTTTTACGGCTTTCTGAAAAACCGCATTACTTCGACGGGTTTTTTAAGATTCGGTTTGCAATCGGAGCGCTTCTCGGCCCCGACGGCTCCGCGCCCCGTGGAGGAATAGTGCGACCAACCTCTGCTGCACTGTACCCGCGCAACGTGGCAGGGGCTGGTTGCGCTATTTCTCCACGGGGCGCGGTGCCGTCAGTGTCGAGAAGCACTCGCATTGCAAACCGAAACTTAAAAACCTGTCGAGATTGTGCGGTTTTTCAGAAAGCCATAAAATGCTTCGCGTGCCTTCTATCGTTCTGTAATTTGTTTATTTAGTGTTTGCCGATAATGCTGAGCAATTTTCTAATTGATACTATGCCCTTAAACACAGTATTAAAAAGTTAATTACGCAATAATTAACGACTTCATTATCCCAAACTTTAATATTCTTTTTCTAAATGGGCCCGTGAACCACGACTAAAACGACATAGGCCCTCTTTTTTGTTGCGATGCGTAGTTTTCGCAATATCAAATTTGTCCACTTTTTGTGAAACACCCTGTAAATACCGGATGTTCCATTTTAATTTAAACAGATTTATTACAAAAAAATGTGTAAAAGATGCACTAATACAGTTTGTGCAGGTGAGTTATATGGCCAGGGGGACATTATGTGAGTGGCAAGTCTTTGCGATAAGTCGGCTATTTAATTGAAATTCGCTTATTAACGTGTAATTGGTGAAAATATGGATATGGTTTTAATAAGAAACTTAATGAGCGTTATCGAAAACCACTAAATGAACTCTTTCTAGAACGACTTGAGCTCGTGGGAAACTCGGGGTCGCACCGAAGTTGCCACTCGTGCAGCAGGCACAAAGCTAGCAGTGGCGGAACGCGATGATAATTCAGTTCTACGCGTTCCGCCACTGCTACATCCGCGTTCCGCCACCAATACACCTTGGGAAAATTGGCGGCAAATGTCCTATACGTCAACTCAGTTTCGCCGCTAAATTCAGCGGGAAACTTCACGTGTTGTGGCCGAAACAAATTCTATTTCCCCGCTAAATTTAGCGGGAAATTGATGTCACGTCAACTATACACCGATTCAGCTACCCGCTTTATTTAGCGTGAAAATTCACGTTTTGCGACCTAGACAACAATTGAGTTTCCCCACTAAATTTAGCTAGGAAATCGACGTCACGTCACCTGACGTCACGTGACCTAATCAACCATTCAGTTTTTCTACTAAATTTAGCGGGAAAACATACGTCCCGTAACACGAATTCTTTCACATTTCAAGCACTATTGGGCTTTAATTGTAAAGCTCGTTGCCAACTTTTTTTTTTCAGTTGTGCCGTTTGGACGGCAGAGGCGCTGTCGGCTGAAGCTACTAGGGCGCGCGCCGATTGGGCTTTTTATAGTTCATGGCGTCGCATTGTTGGCCATGCTGTGTGTCCTCACCAATATACGCTATATGTTACACCATGAACTGCAGGGAAAGTCTTGTACACCCGCATCCGATGCGACAATAGGGAGTTATCGTACATCGTTTTTGCCGTCCCGCAATACTCTCTGCAACCCACTACGATACCCGGAACTCTACAGTCAAGGACATCGGCGCGCAGGCGCAGTAGCGGCTTCTTGGTTATGGAGGTTTTAGCAGAGGGGGAAACGCGGTCTACGAAAACTTCCTAATCTGTGCAGTACCTTCAGCAGACTATGGTAGTTGTCGACCGTTCCAGCGCCGGGTAACAGGGCATCGTGCACCTGGAATTTAAGGAGTCCATAGTGGCGCAGTTTGAAACTCCAAAAGTCCTTAAAAGCGTCTTGACCGTCGATCGTGTACAGGTCATTGAGAGCATCGAGTTCTTTGCTGTGAAAAGTAAGACTGATGTTACTTCGCGTTCAGCGATTCATGTTTCAAGGTTGCGTTATAAACACAGTTCTGTGTTAACTTCGCACAATATTATATCTTATCAAAATACGCCGCTAGATGACGACTCTCACTTTGTGAGTAATTCTACACCTACTCTAACCTCTGTGGTCGCGTACGCACGCACCGACCCCGCGGCTCCCGAGAGAACTTTTCTCCGCTCGATCGAGCGGCCCCGGAGAGCGTCAGATTACCTTACCCGGCTCAAGTGCTGCGTCGTCGACGGATGTTGCCGCACGCTTACATAAGTCCGCGCAACATCCATTGCACCACATTAGATAACATCTTGGCAATCACACCATAGCACTGCCAATATTGCTGTCTCATCCGGCTGACGTATTCCCTCACGATTGCACCAGTTCACGCCATCACGGGGTAACCCTCAGCACGAGGGTTTAAAAAGGAGTCGGGACAGAGGACTAGACGGAGACGAGACAGACCGAGACGATATTGGGCCATCCACCTGGACTGACGACGACATCGATGCTGCATCATTATTTTAAAGTTGGACAAATAATAACCAGTTAATTCAATAAAAAGTTAGCGTTCTCACCAACCGTTTTAGACCATCTTAACTTCCTAGTCAAGTCTTGAACACCTTCGACGCTACACCTCCTTTGAATGAACAGAAAAGCGTTTTTTCGTATTTAACAAGTATATAACGCTCAAAAAAACGACATACATTTGATTCTTGGAGCGTGCTGTAACCATAAGTCTATTCATCGGGTAATTATGCTTTTAAGAATACTAGACTGAGCTATAAAAACCTTTGTGTAGGCCTGAGTACCTCACAGTTAGTGGAATAAATATATAGCCGAAATAGAAAAAATGTTCAGGAGCCTTATATTCAACGCAGATATGAACAAGTTCCTCAAAATAAGTAAATAAGTTACTGAGTTTAACCGCGGAAGTAATTTGAATAGAGTAGAAATTACTCAAATTGAGAGTAATTGAGTAAATTGCTAACAACCGTAGAAAAGTAGGGAACAATATTTAAAGTTACTTTTAGATTTCTTTCTTTATGATAACAAGAAAAAACATAGGTTTTGATCCTTTATCGAAATTCTGGTGGCCAAATATACAGCGGCTTGTGTTTTCACAGAAATGCTTTAAAGGGGCGGTGCAACGATTTTATGATTAAAAGAATTTGCATCTTGTCATTTTTACGTTGTTTATCGTGTCCCGGAGGATAGAGAAAACACCTCCCTCATTAAAAATGTCACGATTCCGCTGCATAATCGCGAAGCAAAAGTCGAGCTTTTTCCCCCACCTGCAGCTCCAAGTGGCAGCTGAAGGAACTACGGCGAAAAGGTTACGTGACCTCGCCCGGCTCTAAGCTGCAGCATAACGCCCGCTAATGTCAGCGGAGAAAGGGAGAGGAAGCGTCCTCCGAGATAGCACACGGGAAGCTACACGGCACTCCGAATGACGTCACTGGGAGTGCGACCGGGTGTGACCCTGAAGGCTGGGAGCGAGTTGAGGGGTGCCCGAAATGCCAATATTTCTCTTTTTTTACGCAGCAACTAGGACACGCAGGCGAAATCGGTTCTCTGTTCTTTACTTCAGAAGTGTCAGAGGGCAGCTTCCACAAATCTTTGACCGAAGTCCGGAAATCGTTGCACCCCCTCTAATAGCTGGTTCTGCTTCTGCGTGCCTAATGGTTTTGTAGGTTTTTGTTTTGTTTTTTTGGTCGGTAATGTATTGCAGATGTATCATTTCTGTTGAGAGGTTTAGACAGCCTGAGCTTGACTTTACAAACAGTGTTTGCTTGTTTACAATATTGCGTAAAGAACACCTAAAAAGTACTTGAGTTAAAATACAAAGTAAATTAGAGGTTATGTACTTCAAGTAAAGAGGTAAGTGCACCGCGTGCAGCCTACTTGAAGTAAAGTACTATAAATACGATATACCTTCAAGTAAAGTACACGTGCACACCCTTCTATTATGCCCTTTCGTCCCCTATAGTGTTTTTTTAACTGGTATGCATTGCTGCTCGTGTAATCGAAGGTGGTTGTTTTACTTTCTCTGCAAACTATTTAACAAAATTAACTTATAATGCACTTATTTGTGCCGGTATTTTAGCCGCCATTAGTTCACTCAGAGAAATGACCAGATGACGTCTCGAAAGGCGACAGCGCGTTTTCACATGACGATGCGTCTATATTTTTTTTTTTAATTTGGGGAATGTATTTTGATGTTGGGAGTTTTACATGCCTCGGAAAGTACCAGAAAAATTACTTTAGCAAAGTACAAGTTCATGCTGAGAGAATGTAATTGAAATACAAGTTTTTAAATTCACTTAGCGTAGTATTTTAAGCACCATGAACTCAAAGTACTTCCTTACACTGATCATAATGCAATTAAATGCAACGGTCATCCTTACACTGTTTGTTTATTGGTTTGAATGTAAAAACTTTGGGGGTATTACTGAGGTTTCTCGAACAATCTTCGAATCTTGGAAGACCTGCATAATTTGAGTTTTGGGAGGAGAGGCAATACAAAGATGCCACGTTTGCGTTGCCTTTAGCACGCGATTCTTCAGAGTTTCAGAGTGGGTGCTGCATTTTGTTACCTCCTTTAAGGGAGGATGCAGTATGTACACCTCTAGCGCGAGAGAGTTCTTATGTTAAGGAGAAGCGGGGACACGGCTTTTCTGAAAATGCATCAAGTCTCCTTGAGCTTCGGGACACAAAGAAACGCCAGTCTTCGGTGCTAATCCCGCAGTAACTCGGCCTCATATGCGAAGTGTCTGTCCGCTCCGTTCCCCGCGTCCCGTAGCAGGGTTGTTGCGGTGGGCGCTCGGGAAAATTTGAGAGGGTTTGGAACTCTCCAAACCACTTCCTTCCGCTTCCCTCTCCCCCTCACTACACCGCATGCTTCCCCCTCTTTGCAAATATCAGCTGATCTTCCAACATCTTTCCTCTTTTTAAGC
This sequence comes from Ixodes ricinus, assembly GCA_037355805.1. Lineage (NCBI taxonomy): Eukaryota > Metazoa > Arthropoda > Arachnida > Ixodida > Ixodidae > Ixodes > Ixodes ricinus. The sequence goes on from JAZHYW010061124.1 coordinate 66,789, forward strand.
AGGAGTGTTTGTTGAGAAGCACACCTACCACTAAAATTTGAAAGTAATTCGTAATTTTAGTAGAAGTTACTCAGAAAAATTAATAAAAGTAAACAGTTTATTACAGAAGTAAAAATGTAATTAAAAGTTACCAAACTACCGAGAAAAGTAGTTAAGCTACAGTAACCTAAAAAGAGTACATGAAATATATACAAGTCTGATTCAACGTGATTCCTTCTTGAGATGGGTGTAGTTGTGTCGTAATATTCGGGTTTTTCACTCCCGCCAAAAAAATTTGTCAACGTTTTGGTGTGTGCAGGTAGCCTTATAATCTAATATTGTTTAGAAAATAGAAGGTCCCGAAAACTTTTACTGTAGACAAAACGCCTTGAAGTCTGCTCTACGTTGCTCTTTAGAGAAGTATCACCTATTACTCTAGGTCAAAGCGAGGAACCACCATGATGTAAACTTTCAGATACTTAAGCGTCTACTCTCCGCAAGGCACCTGTGAAAGCCAATCGCTGCAATCTACAGAGAAAGATCCTCGAAAAACAAGAATGACATTACACTCAGACCTAAGAATCACGCTGCGACACTGAGCATGGCGTTTCAGCATGCTCAAGACCCCAGCGCAGACTGTCTCCTTTAGGGTAGTAAACCTTCTCAACCTCTTGATTCGCCGAGCCTCCTCCACAGATTGCATCGAGCAGCTCTCCTAAGTGCTGCCAGAGAGGAAGCAGCATGGAATGTCGCGTTGACAATCAGACTTAAACCCAGTCACATAACAGTGTACTTAGAAAGGATTGCACAGAGTGTGAAATCCGTAGCTCAAACTTTCTTTGGCGCGACACGAATGTTTAGATATAGGATCCGGGAATCCAAGTGGATCCTCGAGCCTACCCGTGATCGATTCCCAGTCCGTACTCCGTCGAAACGCTGTTGTTCCTAGCGTAGCCCAGGAACCACTGGAATACAGCCGCACTCTTGTCGCGGAAAGTGCCTTTTCCGGGGGCGTAGAAAAAGTTTAAGAAGATGATGTCGCAGACGCCGTCCGGGGGACCCGGTTTAATTTCATTGCTGAGAGTGCATAATATTGGCTTGCTGTTGAGCCTCCACGCTGAAAAACGAAACGCACTAATTAGAATAAAATGTATGATGTGAATTCTTTAATCCTTGTAAATTTGACTGATTTTAACACAAGAGTACGGCCCAACGCCACTGATAAACTACTACCCGACCAACTGATCAGGCCGAATGTAAGATGTAAGAGTTAACAGGAAAATGATAACCATAGTAAGAATGATGACCTAATAGGCTCCATATTACAACAGCGCCATCTTCCGGCCAGCGACACCGCACCACTCCTCCTTCTCCGATGTGTCGTATTTATGCTTGGTGGAACTTCGGAGGGAATTCTGCTACCACGTCTTTCAGGTTTGGAGCGGTTAGCTTTCCTAGAATCTTCAGGCTACCTTGAGATGTGTTTCAGACCGTTTATTTTCCCTGTGAAATTTAGCCGAAAAATTATGTCACGACTTCACGTCACGTGACCTATTAGAAATTCAAATTTCACACTAGATTTATCGAGAAAATTGACGTCATGCGACCTCAACACCAATCCAGTTTCCCCCTAAATTTCACGGGAAAATGACGTCACAACTTCGTGTCACAAAATCTATACACAAATTTAGTTTCCCCGCAATATTTAGCGTGGAAAAGGACGCAACATGATGTCAGGTGACCTATTCCAAACTTCAGTTTCACCGCCTCATATAGCGGGAAAATTGACGGCAGATGACTTCAAAACCAGTCCCGCTTTACCGCTATAGGTAGCGGGAAAAATTACATCAGATGACTTGATGTCAAGTGGCATCAACACCAACTCAGTTTCCTCGCTAAATAAAGGGGGAAAATGACGACACATGACTTGATGTCACGTGACCATTACACCAATTCAGCTCTTCAGCTAAATTTACCGGAAAAAATTACGTCACGACTTCATATCACATGACCTCAGCACCAATTCAACTTCTCCGCTAAATTTAGCAAGGAAAATGACGTCACAAGACCTGATGTCACGTGACCACAACACCAAGTCAGTTTCCTCACTACGCTTAGCGGGACAATTGACACGTTATCTGCCGTGGCTCTTTCAACTACGTCTGCAGGTAATCCCTTAATGCGACAGCAATTACATAGTTGGTTCTGCTTGAATTTTTCACTTCACGAATACCAACGCTCGCGAGACTCGGACGTACCTTTTATATTAATACCACATTTCATGACAAAACATGGGAAGTTCTAAAATGATCAGATGGTCCATATTTTTAACCTATTGCATGCAAATGACTCAAAAAATTAAGATGTGGAGGTTTTTTTTAACTTTCTTCAGTTTTTCTTTTCAATGTTTTGTTTAAAAAGTAATTAGAATATATGTTCAATTACACTAATTATTATTTTATTGTTTCGTCTTACTCCTTTGGAAGTTGGTTTATTAATGAAGCTCTGTTAAATGTAGCACTAGTCTTTATCTTCTATTTTCTATAATGCAAGGCTATTTTTTTTTAAGAAGTACCGTTGGTGGGTTTTTTCCGCACGAGCACCACAAATAGACATTTAACGAAACCATATTTATGATTAATGTGCAGCAAATACCGTCGTACTTCGAAAATGATCTGCAATGACTTTCGCGCGTTCCGGAAGTTGCGCTGTTTTTCGTTCGGTTATTCGCGCACCTTCTACTTTCCCAATATAAGGTCCCCACAAAGTTCTCAGCTGGAGCAGCATCTGCTGCGAGTAGTGCTGTAGGAGTTAATGGAAAAATATAACGAAAGGCGTTACTCCTTACATGCAAAATAAAGAAAAGCGTTACCAACCCATGTTACCTTCAGGCAAAAGGAACGCGTTATCGTTACCGATAAAACGTAGCGCACCTTCGTTTTGAATTATTTTTTTATAAATTAACAGTAATTGCGTTTGTTTTTGTTGTTCTTGTTGATTTTTTTGCGACAGCGGTTTTTGACGTTGGGACAAAGGGCGTGGGATTTCGGGTTTTTCTAAAGTTGGGCTTTTTGCGAGGGGAAAAGAAAGGCAGTTTTTTGAAGGTATGGGTGATGACTGCATTACTTAATGACTTGGCTTCTATACATCGTTTCAGCTTCAGTAGAGAGGTAGCGAATGCTACGAGCTAATGGGACCAATCAAGCAGCTATCAAACGCGCAGGCCACAGGGCTTTTTTTCTTGTTTGGTTTAGCGATGATTACGTAGAGAAACATGACGAACACCATGCTGGTGCGCTTTTGCCGTTGTCTGATTGGTCCTATAAACTCGTAGCGTCCTCTGTGTCTGGAATTAAGTTCACACGATGTATAGAAACACGCTAAAAATGAAGTGTACTTTTTTTCAGGTGTTGGGAAGGTACAACGGCAACGTAACTACGTCACCCGCTAATTTAAATAAGTGACTTAGGTACGTTACCTGTTAAAGTTTTTTTTTATGTAACGTTCGAGTACCTCACTATGTTACCTAAAACATTGACGCATTACCAGTAACGCCGTCAGTTGTAACGCTTTACGGCCAACACTGGCTGAAAGACGCCATTCTCTGCACTCTACGAAAAAAGGAAGCCCGACTTTGTCTCTGAAGGGACTAAATGCGCTGACATGGGGGACCAACGGGGACAGGAGCAACATTTTCTCCTCTACCGTTAGTCCCCTAAAAGTTGGCGCCTCAGGACTAACCTTTGCACCCTTGCATTTAGACCCCTGAGACTAAAGCTATATTCACACGATGCACCTTGTTGGCGAATCTTGTGTCGCGAAACTGGGTTTCGGGAAACAGAATCCCCGTGTGAACGCGACCCAAAAAGCGGCGCGCCTCCCGAAAAAGTTCGCGTGTTCCTCGCTTCTGGAGCAATATTTTGCTGAAACCTCTCAGAGGCCTGTCAATCACCTGAAGGAGAAACGCGGACGCGTTTTGATCGATTCCGTATACGAGTTAAAGCCGCAAATAGAAAAGCAAACCTGACGGCGAGAGACAAGCGGAGAAGCGGTGCGGGTTGGTGACGAGGTGAAGATTCATCAATAGTCGCGACGAGTGCGAGCACCGCACATAAAAATGATCACTGGGGATAGCTTTCTTTCAGCGTTGCAAAAATGTCCAAAATGCCTCGAGATCAGCCGCCTGTTTTAGACGTTCGCGGTCTTTCCCGGTTTGGCAGGCCTAGTAGAACCTGTGAGTCCAATTTGACGAAGTTTATGGAGTGGTACTGATAAAGCAGACTGTCTTTTCACTCTGTGCGTGCTTTATATCATTTTGATGCGAAACGCTTGATATTCGCAGTCAGCAGCAGGAGCTACACCAGAGACTACCACCCCAACATTTACAGAAACCGCCGGCACTGATATCGAAGGGATCTGCTGCCCATGACCAGACAGCAACAACACTCTAAAACCGGTCTCTCATAAAAAAGCACTGCCCCTCTGATTTTAGAGGGGACAACGATGGCAACATCTAGAGGGATACCAACATATTAAAAAGACCAAGGGAACCGTTTTCTTGGCCCCTCTGAGTAGAAAAGACCGGCAGAAAAATTCATACGTGTCCCTTTATATTCAGAGGGGACTGCTCGGTCTTAATTGGACCAACGTAGTTTGGTCAAGAGGACAGGTGCAGGCGCACGAATCCACGGCAAAGAGTTCAGACGGTGCTAAGGCTTCGCGCCAATTCACAGAGAGCTGGAAACGGTCGTGGCCGGAGAGTCGCAAGCGTCATGCTGCTCAAGTGAGTAATCCTGTTATATTGACGCTTTTGTTTTTGATACATTGCTGGTGGGAATAACAAACCCTCAATATGTTCACGCTTCTGTGAAATGCACTAGCTTTGCATGTAGAGTGAGAGTTTTCAGCTGGCTGCATTATTAGGGCGGCGGAGGAAAGCTCACCGGAGAAAAGCTCACCGGAGAAAAGCTCACCGGAGAAAACCTCGCAGGAGATAAGCTCACCGGAGAAAAGCTCACCGCGAAACCGGCACATGCGGAGAAAAGCTCACCGGCCTTTGAGCGCATGCAAAAAAAAGCTCACCGATTTCTTTTTTTTTTTTTTTTACTGAGCAGACTGCATCAAACGTGGCAATTTACCACAATTCGCATTCGTCACTTCATCAAACATATGCCCTCTTTTTTGTAATATCCTTGAAGTCCATTGGGCATATTTACTAACTCCTCAAAAATTTGTAATCACCCATTTTGTATTTTAATGAAGCCACAAGTATAAAATCAGAACGTCATACACCGGTAAAAAAGATAGCAATTTATTGACAGCTGACAGTGCGCCGTCGGTAGCTCTGTCAGATAAAGAGGTTTGTTCTTTGCGAGCTAATATGAATAGCGGTGTGTGAACCGTTTCAGCTCCGAATATTGTGTACCGCCTAATAGATAAGTAGGTTTTTGTTGACGTAATCAGTGTCCGCTACGATGATTGTTTTTTTTTCAGTTAATTTCACTAACAAAACTTTAGTTGCGAGAAAAGCTTCGTCTTGTCATGTTTGTTGTCTTCACTCAGTCGTCGTCATTTGAGCGGTTTTCATCATGCAGGGCCTTTACCAGCTCGCCCTATTCGCTACCTTACAAAAAGACTACTTCTATATAGGTCATAGGTAACAACGGTGCCAGTGTGAGGCTCTGAAGGTCATGATTGGCTCACCGTAGAAGGGGCATTATCTCACAAAGGCAACGTGTGGATCACCAGCACGAGCGGCTAGAAAACGTGCATGTCCGTGGAAGAAAGAAGCCTCGATATCCTACTGACTGCTTTATCCAGTTTTGAAAAGTTAACAAAAGCTTCAAAGAGAATTGCAGGCACCAAGTTGTGGCGAAGCACTTTCGAATTTTCGGCATCTACAGTATTGATTTTTAGGCTTCAGGCAGACATTATTAAGTTTTCAACTTTTTCCTGTTCTTCAAGTTCATAAAGTTTTCCGTTAGGCTTTCGTTGCCTAGAGGTAAGCCAGAGAACACACTCGAACGCAATTATTACTTTGGGGGCAGTATCCCCAATAAGCTTAACAAATATTACAAAAATGACATTTTCTTTTTTACAAATCTGACGAATTTTAATAATAATAAAATGATATATGTTACACATGATCCAACAGCCTCCATATAAATAGAAGAAAAGAAATCGGTGAGCTTTTCTCCGCATACGCTCAATGGCCGGTGATCTTTTCTCCGCATCCACCGGTTCTGCGGTGAGCTTTTCTCGGGTGAGCTTATCTCCGGTAAGCTTTTCTCCGGTGAGCTTTTTTCCGGGATTCGCATTATTACGCGGTTCTCTTCCTGGATCTGCTCGTTCAGCTACTACAAAGCGTCGCAAATCGTTTGCAATCGCTTTCGGCACAAAACACTTGCAGCGTTATTGTTCGGGCTAGGGTGACCCAATGTGTACGCGTCTATCTTAGGCTGGTGATATTAAACCATTTTAAAACAAAAAAAGGCGTTTTATTTTGCGCGTTTGCCTTATAGACCAGTACAACACGACAGTTTGGGAAGGGGGCAGCGGCGGTCAGGGATTGCATGTTTCTTTTTTTATTTCCTTGGCGTACTTTTTTATTCGTTATATTTTGACGGTCGCGCCAGTAAAGCTACCGCACTTTTTTTTTTCGGCGATGACTACGCTTTTGTTTTGGAAGTTTTCATGCATGTTTTTTTTTTTGCTCTTTGTTTTCTGTGGCTGGTTGAATCTTTTTTTTTTTTGTGGCACACCCGCCAAAAATATTTGAACGGAAGTTAGCTTTTTGATTATTTTGTGTTCCCAGGCGCTTTAGGGCTAGGGTGACTATGGGTGTTAAATGACTGGTCAAAATCTTGTTTTCAGAGTGAGGCAATGGCTATGAACGTTGACATGAGGAGAATCAGTGGGGGGTCTGCACGGATTGCTCATGTAAAGACTTCTACGGGACCCTCTGCACGGGGGCACGCACCACCCGGAGTGGTGTGCTTGCTGCGGCCACCCAGTCCACCTCCCACAACGAACTCAGTGAGTATGAACTTTTGTATTCTAGTATGTCGGTAGGCCTTATTTGCGTTCGTTTGGCATATGCGTTGCTTCTGAAAAAAATAATAAATGAATGGCATGCGCCGAAATGTCTTCAGAAATGTATTTTTTCTCAGTTGATTATGTTGCTCTGTAAAAAAAAATTAATCAGTACTCTTCTTGTGCTTCAAGCCGCAAATGGAATTTTGCTGAAGTGCCGATGACGACACAGCAGCAAGGTTGAACGAAAGACCAAAGCGGTCATGGGACTGTGTACGTCATCTAAAAAGGATAAAAGAAACTTCCAACCAAGCAACCATTGCAGTGACCGGCAGAAGCTACACCAAATAATAATACCCCAACTTTGTTTAAGTGAGAACTCAAAATCACGCATCGCAATTGTCAAAACAAAAAGACTTGCTGCTGATGGCGAGGGAGGTTTTAGTATCGTGAATGGCTTCAAAGAGTGAAAATGATGACATCTGACTGAACTGTAATCTAAATTTGGAGGGAGACGGCATGGACGTATAATGTGCTGAATATCGATTCAGCTATCATTTAGGAAATTGCTCTGGCGTGCCTAAAAGTGAAGTAAAAAAATAATCAATTAGCCTGAGAGAGAGCTTGGCATGTCAGCCGTCGCATTTTGAAAAAGCTATCGAAACCAAGAAATTTTTAAACAAATGCATCACATGGTGGTCTTGATATTCACGAGAAATTAACAGAGATTGCTGTGGTTCTCGGTACACTAGAAAATAAGGTCGACGAGATGGCCAGTGTAAAAGAAACTGTACTAGACATCGAAAGAAAGTACAAAGAATGTTGGACAAGTATGACGAGGCCATGAGAAAACTAATCGCACAAGAAGCAGAAATGACTGAGATCAAAACAAGAGTATAAAACATTGAAGAAACTAGCCCAACTAACGAAGAAATCAGCAAATTATAGCAATACCTAAACAACCTCGAGCAATATGATAGGTTTATCAACATCGAAGTTTACGGTATTCTTGTCACTGAACACGACGACCAAATGGAAAAATTTAGTTGTGTCGCGGACATACTGCAAGTAAACAGATTAAAGAAAAAGGACGTTGAAGCAGTGCCCCGCGTTCCATTAAGAAAGGGAAAAACACCCCGATAATGATTAGATTCTTAAATCGAAACAGCCGAGAGGAATGGTTAAAAAACAAAAACAAGCTACGATCGGAAGATTCTAACGACAACATTTACTTACACGAAAATCTAACCGAAATAAACACAAAGCTGCTTTTTTTTTCGAAGCTAGAGAAAAGCTAAATCACTGGGATATCGCTACACATAATACGGAGGTCGCTGCACCTAGGTAAGGAAAGAGGACGGTGATCGGGCGATTCGAATCAAGATATACAATGATCTCGATCAAATAAGATAAAACCAAAACGGATGGAAGACAGACGTATTCATCTTTTACAAAGTTGTGGGCACGTGTATTCGCTACTATTCATGACTGTTATGTTTTATTACATGCCAATGTCCGCAGTCTGAGGAAGCACTGGGATGAAATTAACAGTTTGGTGGAACCTCACCAAGACAAGTTGGATGTTCATGTATTTTCAAGGAACAAACACCAAAGCCTGAGGAAGAGACGTATGTTCTTGATGATTTTTGGTGTTCTCACATAGTAAAGACGGTCGAAAAGGAGGTGTGATTATGGTAAAACTGAATCAGAAATTAAAAATAAATTAAAGCAAAAAGATGAAATTCTCATCAACAGAGGCTCTTCACGTCGAACTTGAGAGAAAACGGAAGACTATTTTTAGTATTAAGTCTGTATCAAGCACCACAGGGAAATATAGATGAAAGCAAAGATGACAAATAAATTGTTAAACGAGAATACAGACAAGGATACGATTGTAGTAGGTGACAAACACTGACACACATTTCTCGAATCCGATGACGAAAAATTGCCTTCATAGCATGGTACTATACGGTTTAGAGCCGAGTATACAGGATTTTACAAGAGAGGAAATATATACAGGGAGACTAACACAATCATGCATAGATCATATATATACATGGACAAAAGAAGGGAAATCTGAGGAACAAGTAATCACAGGGAAAGTAGCCGACCACTATTTTGTGGCAGTAACTATTTTAATCTTCTTTAAATCCACAGAAAAAGCATATGTTGAGAGTTCCTTTAATAATGACAAAAGTAGATACATACATAGAGGAAATCAACCGGAAAGAAATTTCTAAAGGACAAAATCTAAAAAAGCTTTACGATCAACTTATAGACATTTTTAAACTGCTTTAGAAAAAATCAACACAAAAAAGTAATATAAAAACACGTAAAGATAAAAAATGAATAACTAAAGAGATTCACGACCTAATAAAGTAAAAAGTGAAGGCCTAGCAGTTCTTGAAGTGCTTTCCATTTAATAGAACATACGAAACAAATCACCGAGCTATTAGAAACAAAGTAAGTTCCATCATTAGATGTACGAAAAAAGATTACTACTGGACCGAATTTTTAGAAACAAAATATATTAGCAGAATGCTGGTCACTAGTATAACAACTGCTAGGACGAGAAAAAAATCGATTGAAGACGTAATTGCAGTTAACTTTAAAAATTATCATATGAAAACTCTTGCAAATCAAATCAATACAAAATATGTTCAATCAATTGAAGAAATTTTCTCTTTGCCAAAAGAAGGGCAACCTAATCAAATCGAAATCTGTGATTCACTTTTGCTTCCAGGGATTACTAAGAACTACCCAATCAAAATCGTGAACCAAATCAAAAGCAATAAAGCAGTAAGATACGATCAAATAAGGCCAAGGAACATTAAAAACATATTCACATAATAAAACCAGTTCTGGTCCATATATAACCGCATATTATCAAGTGGTATCATTACTAAATAACTAAGACAGCTGTTGTTCGACCAATATGCAAGAAGCGCGAGCATAAATAAATTTCTTAAATAAAGACCCGTTTGTATACTATCAGTAATTAATTATATAACGAAAAAATAGACAAATGAAATACTTCGGAGTTTTATTGCGAAACATAATATATTAATTTACACACAATGTTTTCATAAAAGAAATGGGAACTTCAGATCTTCTGCAGCATTTTTTTGGAATATGTATATGACAACCTTGACTGTACAAAATATGTGTTAGCTGTTTTTATAGATTTTACACGGGCGTTTGAAACGATAAATCACTATATTTTACGAAATTGATTGTATAGCATAAGAGTTCAGGAAAAAGTGCATGACTTGTCACAAAATTATCTTGTAGACAGATATCAAATAGTGCGACTAGGATCGAAATATAGTAGGGCAGTTGGGGTAAAACAAAAAGTACCTCCAGGTAGAGTTCTGGGTCCTCTACTGTTTAATTTATATGTCAATGAGATTGTTCAGGTAAAACTAACACGCAAATTATTTCAGTTCGCAGGTTTTTCAGTAATTGTATACAGTTATAAAAATGAAGTCGCCGTTGGAGAAGTACAAGACGACATTCACGATATTTTTCGGTGGTACTGTAAAAATCAGATTATCGTAAATACTTCCAAAACTCAAAGAATTTGCTTTAGAGGCCGTCGGAAAACTCTGTTAGCTGAATTATTCATTAAAATGAAGGATAAAAGTTGTAATAACTGTTATGCCTAGCAATTAAATATGTCAAAATTGTAAAATACCTTGGAATGTATATAGCCCAACATCGTAAATGGGAATCTGACATAGAGCAAGTATGCAAACAATTAAGGACGCTGGTGGTCTATATGTTTCACGTTCAAGATATGGTATCAGATTCTGTACTTAAAATGATTTATAACTCATTAGGGAAATCTCTAGTCGAATATAAAATAACTGTTTATGGGCACTGTGCCAAACACCTCCAAATAAAAGTTGAGACTCTCTAAAAACCGATTTCCAGAAGAGTTGGTTGCCAAATAAAAAAGGGAACGATTTAATAGATGATCTACATAAATGACTGGGCGTATTTTGCTCTAGTCATCAATTAAAATACAACATTCTCACAAAACAATTTTTATGCAATTACCACAAAATAGAAATTGTTAAATAAAGAACATTACTGCCAAAGAGCACATATGTTGAACTATTTATAAAGACAAAGTATGGAGAGGCTACAAGAAAATGTTATGTACCAAAACTTTTTAACCGACTACCTGAAGAGCTGATCAAGTACAAACCTCCAAATGCAATGAAAAAATAACAAAATATGGATCAATGAACAGAGGAAGTAAAACAAGTGACAATCAATAAAAAGCTTTACGTACGACCGTAACCACTGTATGATCCCCAGTAGCACAAACGTGCGGGCCGGCTCTGGGGCGGCCTCGGCGTTTTCCGACATTTTCAGGCGCAGCCGGAACTGGGCCGGAACCGTTTTGCAACATCAATCGGCTACGGGCCGTGTGCGGAGTTTTGCGGCGGTGCCGCAAAACGCCGTAGCTGGGCCGGAGCCTTCCCAATAGCACAACCGTGCAGGCCGGCTCTCGGACGGCCTCGCCCTTTTTCGGCATTTTCAGGGGCAGCCGGCACCGGGCCGGAGCCGTTTTGCAACACCGAAGGGTTACGGGTCGCGCTGCACTGTCCGCACGTTTCGCTACAAAGGCCCGTTACGAAAACCAAAGAACGGAGACCGATATCGGTCTCTCTGTCTGGTTTCCGTAGCGGGTTATTGTAGCGAAACGTGCCGGCGTGCGGCATTTTCGCTGACCTGCATCCCTCTGTGGTAGGATCTAAAGAAAGACATTACGCGCAGAAACTTTGAATGAACATTTTGTTTATTAGTGACTATGCTTATCACATGAAGTAGTCGTACCAAAAAATAACTAATTTAGTGTCCCTTCTTGAGGCTCAACATGTTTTAACATATCCAGTTACGTCATTTCCAGGCTACAGCATAGTTCTTTCTTTTTAAATTCCTTCGGTCGGTGTGTCAGTTCCACGAAGTGCTCTGTTTTCCACTGTTGCTCTCATCACCTTTCGTCGTTTCTCCCGGCCGCCTTCTCTGTCGGATGCTCCTGACAAAAATTTTCCAATACGTTGTGCGATCCGTGTGCCGTCAGTGGAAGGAAAGCGTTTAAGCAGTACATCTGAAACACAAAGATACAGCGTGTACACCGCAGTTGTGATAATACCAAGTCATTATGAGCATACAGTCTCTAGCCACATAACAGTCCCATTCGACAAGGTAGTTTCAGGTGGCGGTGTTGGAGAATGAACCTTTGTTGCAATCTCCCTCAAATTAAAGTGCATATGGCCATTGTAGGCCCAACGCCGCTGAAGAAACTGCCTTGTCGGAAGTTCTTTTTTCATATCGCGTTAGGCTGTGCCTTACAGCTGTACATATATATAACAACAGGATGATTTCTATACGTTGCTACTATAGTGAATACTGCTTGATTAATGAGTCTGTGCGAAATAATAAAAAAACGTGGAGGACGTGGACACAACCTTTCCATTATCTACAAACTACTCTGCTGTCTCAGTGAAAGAACAATGTTGTTGTTTCTGCTTGCTGTGCTTATCTTTTCGTGCAAATAAGTATTAATATAATCAGAAGAACTTCACGTCAAGCACAATGAATGAACTTCGGAGTAGGACTGGTTTGGTTACCATGATGATGGATGACGATGAGAACACGCACGGCTGATGCGCTTCTTTATTGCGCTGAATGAAAATGCAGCCTTCCACTAAGAAAAACTATCTGAACTTTTCCGAAACACCATCATGATTTGAGTCTTACTCATGCCAATCAAATTTGTAATTATTTCGAGATATGAGAGAAAACAGGTTTTACCTCGCATGCATCCATAGAGAGCCAGAGATTCAAAGCACTTTTTGGTGCTCGTGCCTTTGAGAGTGTACAGTAACATCACCTCATTTGAGAGGAGTCGTTTTGTCATTATGACTACAGCATCTTTGAACGTCTCGCCTCCAAGACGTTCAAGGTAGGAGACCTGCAAGTTGAACCAGAACTGATAACAAAAAATCCCGGGACAAAGTATTCTACGAACGCGATCCATCTCAAAAGAGAGTTCGTGGTCCACGCGTGGACTACAGGAAATAATTTCAACGTTACGGCCGCAACAACGGACGCGAAGGGAGATAGGTGGGGCGCACGCAAGCTATTTGAGTCATTCATCCGCGGTGATGCCAGTCAGGGTGCAACAAGAACCGTGGCCTCCTCCTGGAAGTATACATGGACATTCTCGATAGGTAGGGCTGCGTTGACCGAAACTTTCTCATTTTTCTGTATGCACTGATGATGCCTTCCGTATGGGAAGCGAAACATTTATTGAAGTTGTTATTTCTGTTAGGTGAAATTGGTGTCCTTATTTTAATGAAAGCACATTAATATGAAGAGAAACAAGTGGATAGGCAAAATAACCACGCTAAATAAAGAAATTGTGGTACTGTTTGCGTAAATGTGTTTCAGCAGGATAGGAATGGATATGTATAGTATGCGAGAGTCCGCCCAGTGGGAATGATTATATATCCTTGCCACAACGGAGGAAGTATGTATTGCAAATGTTATCTTGGAAATTTTGACGAAAGCTGGCAGAGAAAATGCCTTTCAGTGTAATGTCGAAGTTGCATGTTTTGCTTACCATTTCCTTTCGAAATTCAGGGCGCCCAAGTTTAGGCTCCAGTGCAGCCACATCTTTTTCTGATGTCAGTGGGAAAACAGGCAGCTGAGTCTCTAGTGTAGTTTCTGGACAGAGGCCATTCAGCTGTTGTTGTAGCCGTTGCACACGTCCCTCCAAGCTTTTCACGGTATTTTTTACTTCGACCATAAGGGTGAGAATCTTTTAAAGAGAGCTGCAAAAAGACAATGTGGAGCTATGATTAGTGCATCGAAGAGGTTAGTCCGTGATGCAAATGAATGCAACCTTAGGTTCAAGGATATCCTTTGAATTTATGTTGCACGATATCACATGTAAGGAACAAAATGTTCGGTTTACTTACCACTCTCATCACGCTGGTTAACTTCTAGGTGCTTGAGTACAGACTCGTGCTGCTGTGTTGATGGTAGCGGACGAAACGACGTCAAAGGGCTGCCTGCAGACCCCACTGCTCTTTGCTCCAGCAAGCAGAGAGGGCACAGATTGGACAGCTGGAGTGAGCGAAGGTCTGCAATGGTAACGACATAAAAACAGAATGTAGAAAATTACCCCACGTGGAGTCTCAAGAAAAGGCGAAATGGTCAGTGCGGTATATTACGGGCTCAGGGTTATGAAAGTCCGAGGTTCCTCAAGGTCGCTGTCAAGCTCATTTGCATCAACTGTTGACTCAGGGTCTATTGTAGACGTGTCCAGAGAGCGAGTGACTTTCTCACATGCTTCTTCATAGGACGCTGAAAGCAAACATTCGCGTTTTAAAAAGCAAGTATTAGAGTAGTTTCATTTCGAATGTGTTTCCCCGTTTTAAACTTACATGCATATCCCAAGACACGTATGGGGAACTTGCGCCATGGTCCAGGTAGGGAATTACTTTTGATCATAAACTCCCGTCTTCCACTTGTGACATTTGTCGGCCAGTAGCACTTCGTCAGCTCTTCGGTCAACCAGGAAAGCGGCACAGAGCTCGTCGCTTCTTCTCCCAAGAACTCCACAATTGCCAACCATTGGCCTGGTTTTGGATTCATGGCTGGTCAGCCTGCATGAGGAAAAATAAAGGTGAACCTTGAGTGAATGCATATGTTCTGTTCACCTATAACCTGGAAGGAAAGCAAAGCCTTCAAGTGCGGCCATTTAGGTTTGGTGGAAGCATTTGGAAAGCCTAAATGGTCGCGCTCAGTGTTGCACTCCAGTCATCTTCGCATTTTTAAATTTTGCATGGCACATACCAGTGGTCTAAATTGGCTGCGGTGTTTGGCCAGCGGCACGACTGCAAGGTTCTTTCTTTGTTAGCTTCATTTGTAATGATCTGAAATGCCTGGAGATAGAATATTCCAGTACGTCGAGAGGAGTGTTGACAACATTTTTCAGTCGTAACATCAATTCTGAAGAGACACATTACTGTAAATTTAAAGAAATATCTCCGTGCACTTCACTGAGGGTGAACAGATCTGGCAGGTTATCCATTAGCAATTAATTTCATGGCATAAAAGTTGGCACTTCACAAGGAACTGCTGCGTGGCAAGGGCCACAATAAGGGTGCATCACCTCTGTCTTAAAGGATTAATTTATTGAAGATGTCAACTTGCATTGAAGACTCACCAACCTTGGGCTCTGAGTGCAGTAGTGGGATAACTGCGAATCCAGTGCCATAACGCAACCTCACACATTTTTGATACAGCAGAGTGATTGGCCATGTTCTCAAGACGCTATCCACTGACGAGGTCTTGAAGATTCGTAGGCGCGACGACGGGAAGGGGTGCCTGTACAAATCCGTGAGATCTTTGTGCTTGAATCCAACAATCTTATTAGAGTCCACTTGAGAAACTGTGACAATGCTTCCATCGAGCATCATGCAGCAAGAGTTGGCTTCAGAGTCGGCACTCAAGAACTTTACTGGACGCTCAGAGTTAGGGAACTGTAAACCATTATTTTGTTCTGAAAGTCGTCTGCTGATTTGCTCCAGAGGGTTTCGAAGGAGACCTGACCATCTTCTTTAACTTGCCCAAATAGTTTTCAAAACGGAATGCCGAAAAAGAGTCAAGAGGACCGTGAAGTTTAGCATCTGACGCAAGATGACAAAGTGCCTGGATGTTGTATGACATTTGAGACTTTCCGTAGATCTTCGCAAACTCCCTGGAAAACTCTGTGAGAAGGTGAGATGCGTAGTCATTGTAGTCCAGGTACAGCACTGGGGAACACAAGATGGATATTGCACAGTGCAGCAGCAAGAAGTGGTCATATAAGCGTGAAGGTAGTACACGCTTGAGGAGAGATGGTCCTAGATAAAGGAGGAATGATCGATATTCTGTGGCTTTCCAAAATTCCAGCTCCTTAATACCTCGTGGTTGTCGCTGGAATTCACAAGGTAAATAACTCGCTTCAAGCTCCTTGTTGAGAAGCTGCTTCTGAAGAGCACCGAGTCTAAATGGAAGCCTGCCATGCACCCAGAGATGAAGAAGCCGCCTGGTAACACCGAGACAGACCATATGCATATAATCAAGTGGAAAACTGAAAACCATATCAAGGGCCAGGCTACAGAAAGGGGACAGGGAATGGTGATGTTCGGCGTCTTCCATTGTGCGAAACGTTTCATTGCTTCGCAACCTGATGCCAGATACGTCGGGGAAGACAACTCGGCCATCAATGTACTCTCCTCTCTGAGTGCATCTGTCACACGAGTTGTAGCCGGAGTGTCCTTTGTGCACTTGACGTAACTTCTTGCAGGCATGTCACAAATTACTGCCGTCAAAATAACTGTAAAGTGTTTATCAGCGACAGTGATGCCATCTGTCTCAAGCTGTTTCATTTCTTCCAAAAACTGAGACAGAAACTCTTCCACATCAACTGGCTTCCCACTGCCACAATAAATGCTGACAGGAAACGGGGTCCTGTCTAGTATATTTGCACAGGAGCATGTGATTGGCCAGAGTGCTTGCTTGAACTTCTGTGAAGCGGAATGCCATCAATGTTTATATGCAATTCCACAACATCACTGATGCCCACTTCAGCAGACAGCTTACGAGTCAAGCCTTCAATCAAACCAAAATGAGCAAAATCGCCTTTTACATTAGACTTCCGGCATGTTTTGAGAATGGTGCGCGCATCTTTGGGAACTTCCTTGTGACCCAGGTCACGAAGCATCTGTGCTAGGTCATTGACAGCTTCATGTGGCAGCCCGCGTTTCAGAGCTATTCTTCTGAGTCTTTCTGTGGCACTGAGATGATTTGCAGCCTCATGCTCTCCCCAAGCATAGCTTAAAGATCCGGCCACATCTTCATGTTCGCTGTCACTTGCACCACAATATTCAACGCCGGATTCCGAAAAAGAGTCATCAGTGTAATTGGGCTCTTCATCACTTCCTGGGCCCTGAACCGTATCGAATGTCTCGGAATCAACCTTGAATGCGTTGGCTTCATCCACTACAGCATCATCTGTTGTCAACTGTGCAACGTCCTGAGAACAAGATGGCTGTCCTTCATTGCATGAGTGCGCGCTGGAGGGACCTGCCGAAGTTCTTGAGTCTGATAACAGCTCCGCCACCTCCTTCTGGATGTCTCTGAAGCGTTTCCACCTTGACATCCTAAGGAGAAGCCAGGTGCGTATTCACCTGGTTTATTCTTGGAATGACGCCAAGAACGTTTTTGTTAATTACAAATGCAATTGCCTGTCGTGTGCAGATAGGCCGTGAATATGCTTGCTTTCCTCACTATACTTGTAAGTGAGCTCACCTTCTCGGCCTATCTTCGTTCAGAATAGCAAAGAACGAAATAGCGGAAATAAGAATACAAAAGGGGAATTAATGCAATGAAGCGAAGAAACACCAGACTTAAAATGAACATTTCATCACATGTAACAACAAGTATAAAAATGGCAAGGCACTCATGTAGCCGGAAAAAGAGTAATGACATACTTTGTCAACACTGAATTACGTTCTGCTAAATCCACTTCATACAGATTGTACGGAAGCTTTATGACTGTCGAGGAGCGAGTTGTTCGGTGCGACGTCTTCTCATCATGCTTTCCTACAACCGATTTTAAGTATGAAACATTAAAAAACTCAAAACTGAACAAATGAATTATATTCATTTGCACCGAAAACGTTTGTGAGCGAATGTGTGACATACAACAATGCAGGAGTAAAGTAAGTCACTGCAGTTAATTTAGAGCCCAACGAAAATTATTATTTTACTGCATGCATTGCAAATCATTAGAAAAACGAACAAATAAAAAAAAATTCTGTAATACAAAAACACAGCCCCAGCGCGCCATGCTCATTGGGAACATATATCTTTGAGAAGTAAGTCAGAACGTAGATATATGGCTGGCCTGATTGCGCGAGAAACACTCCTGCGTGCGTGCGGAGAATGACGGGGGCGCTGAGATCGCCTTCGGCCACTCCTGCTTCTGCTCGAAATGCCCCTCGTCGGTTGCTGCAGGAAAAACATCCGGTTGCTCGAGAATTGCTTTTTGTCTGCGCGACCGATTGGGGAATCCGGGAAGTCTCTGGTAGGAGCTGCCAAGGCCTACCAAAATTCGACCGACGCTTTACTCTGAAAGAGACTTCGTTCTTATGCAGCACCTCGATATGTGCCACTGGCTAGTTTCGGGTACACGCAAGGACAACGGTGCAAAGTTATACGCGCTGGGTAGAGTGAAACTGCGTGGCTAAATGTGCGGCGCGATCAAACGGATAACGTTCGGTTGATGAGTATCTGAAAGGCTCATCGCCCTGCAGCCACCGTGCGGCCGACGTCGCTGACAACAGCCAGCCGTTGAACAACGCGACTGCGTGAGAGAAAAAAAAAACAAAAATCCCGGAAGAGCATGAGAGAAGTGTCCCGGGATGACTCCAGTTCGACGAGTCATCTGCCGGCGTCGCTTAAGGCCCGAAGCGACAAGCCAACTTTCATCTGGTAGCGCTAAGCACCACGGTCCACACCTTCAAATCGATTAGCTAACACCGAGGAAGAGGACGGATCTCGCTTTTTAGACCCCGATGTGCTGGCAGGAATATGCTTTCATTCGTTATGCTACACCAACCATAGCTTTGCCAGCACCAGGCTCCGGCCGCCGGCTCAATCAGCTATTTTATAGCTTCTCGGGCGAGCACGCTGACGCCAACTTCCCAAACAGAACAAGAAGCAAACAACACCAACTTTGCGCCGGCGCGGGCTCCCGAGGCGCTCTCGAATGTATTCCGTTCGAGTGAACCTGGCGGCCTGGCAGCGAAAGCGACGAAGCGCTGAAAAACATGCAGACTACCTTCTAACTGACGCACGTATCGACGCAAGCCAAGTGCAGGAACAAACTACGAAAAGAAATGCAGGGTTAATTGAAGGAAGCGCTGTACTCACCTGCTGCCGTTATCGCCAGGGCGCCCGTTCCTCCTCGTTCTGCACCTTTTCACTTTTGCAGAAGTTCGCGATGGCGTCGCCGGGCACACGGATTTGGCGCGAAGTGCAGAAAGGAACCGTTTGCGCATGTCCATTGCAGCGGCTTGCCAGAATCTTCGAGCTCATGCCCGGAAAGGGCGAGGGAGCGCGAGACAGAGGAGGGAAGACGTCACGTGTCTCCTCCGGCAGAAAGCGGGAGTTTACGGCAACGAAAGACCGGCTTTTTTGTTGTTGTTGTTTTTTTATTCACGACGCCACGCTCTCAGGCCGGCGTATTGCGGCTGGAATCCGGCAATTTGCGCGCCGATATTGACCGACCCAGTCCCAGAATGCGCCGTGCAAACCCCAGATTCTCCCGGAGCTCAGTGCTACTTGGGATATGTACTGATTATTAAAACAAAGGTTTGATATGTATTAGTAAATAGCAGTGTGTACGTAATAGAGGAGCGTTCCTGTTATTGTGTACCTGTGTATGAACCGCTTCTTTTCTTGTTTTTTGATTAAACTAATAGAATGTGTTGAAAGTGTAAAATCATTTGGATTGTTGCCGCGTCCCACGCACAAGCATTATTGGCTTATGTGGGTACAAAGCGCAATGTAGTTAAAAAAGAAAATAAATTGTATTGTACTCCCGGTGCATGTGACAAGGTTTCGTGAAATACTCGTGAGTCAATACGTCACAGGTTTCGCGCGTCAAACTTTACGTATGAACAGGCCGATTTCGCCAAATCTCAATTTCGCTAAACGGTGGCGCGTGGAAAAGATGCATCGTGTGAATAAGCCTTTATCTTGTTCCCTTGAATTTATACCCCTGGTATAAATTCGTGCGCCACTTATTATGGACACTAAAATGTTTGGTTCAGCATCCCTTTAAGGCTTTGAAACCAAGTGCTTTGAAATTGGTTATAATTTCGGGTATTAAATACTCCGATGATTGCCAAATAGCCACCCACCAGATTTTCCAGCCAACTACAAACATAAGTAGCCTAATTGATCTATTTATAGCCCAAAGTGGCAACCCTGTTCTCTTCAAGCAAAAAAAAAAGACCCCCACCCTTCCATTTTCCCGACGCACCCTAACTCCCTTGTGAGCGAGAGTGGGAGCCGGGGGGGGGGGGAGGAAGGGAACGGCGCGCACGAGGAAAGCCGTTGTGGAAAGGTGGTCTATCCTCTCCACTTCAGCTTTCTTTCTACCATTTTCCCCCTCGCACTTCACAGAACACCCGGACACAGCAATGGGGCCCGGCCACAAGGACAGGAGAAGGTCTCCATTTACAACACGCAAGTCGAGTGACGTACTAGAAAACACTTTTTTCCCAGCCTTTTAAATGTTTTTGGCTGCTTTTTTTCAGTTCGCATTCTTTTCGTTACCGTCACGGTGTTGTAATGGCTAACGTTGCTGTCGCGGTTCGTTCTTTATTGTTCATCTGGAATGTTATGTGAAACAACGATGACGATGGCATAAAGGCGTCTGGATACTGGCCCTGAATGTGCTTTTTGATTGGAACGTTCCGTGCATCAAGTGTGTTGTTGCGGATTTTGAGTTCGACATAGGACTACCCAGAAATGTTGGTCACAGGGAGAAGCAGAGTCGAGTCTCGACTTGTTCTCAGTAACTCAATTCTTGCGATTGAGGTGGCCGTTTACTCGGACTGCGAGACTCCGGTGTTGAAAGCCCGTCTTCTAGTTTAAGTATTTGGAAGTGCTGCGTTTAGATAAATGCTCATTGTTTGCGCGAAGGCAAATTACGTCAATGGGATTTACCAAATGTCCATGCAGCATTGTTGACGAGATAGTAGTTGGGTGAATGCGAGTCAACAGATTCGTTAACTCGTATTCACAGAACGCGAGAATCTCTACAATGTAATATCTCAACGATCGTTGCACAATAAATAAAATTTGCCAGTTTCGTCTGAGTTTGGCCAACAATTTCAGCCGTGCTCGGCTGAGTGCGCCGATTCCTCAAAACAAGAGAAATGTCAGCTGTCTTCATGGCGAGCATTCCCTTTGCTTTCGGGGACTACGATATACAGAGGCATCCTGTCTCACAAGGACTAATGGCTGCTTTTGCTCGTGCAGGCCCCTCGATTAGTCCCAGTAGAGCAGAGTTAGTCCCCAGCATTTACGCACGGTACCTTGCGTGGACATGATGGTTTCTCTTGAGGAACAACTGGGAGTTCAGAGGACCAAATGCTGCCGTTAGTCCTTTGAGACCATCTTTTTTTTAGAGTGTGGTACTTACGAGGTGTCGTAATGATCGCCTTTATTGTTGCCGTTGCTGTCACTTTGGTTGTCGCTCTTGTTGTTCTGGTCGCTCTGTCTGTGCTTTCCGTTGTCACTCCTCTTGGTGTTCTCGTTGTCGCTCTTGTTGTCCTTTTCGTTTTCGTTTTTGTTGTTATTTTCGTGGTCGTTCTTGTGATAGCTGTGGTGGCACTGGTGGTGCTTCTGGCTGCCGTCTTTGTTGTCGGTTTTTTTGTCTTTATTGTTGTGGATGACGCTTCTTTGGTTGTCGTTCTTGTTGTTGCTGCCGTGGTTGATGTTGTCACTTCTGCCACAGTTGTGGGGGATCCTACAGGGCCAACAACGTTTGAAGGATTGTACTTGGCCTCTTCCGATGTTCTGACTTCGTCGTCGTCGTCGAATTCCTTCGTACCTGTCGTGCAACGGGCAGAACTAAATACTTTGGAACAATTCACGAATCTATGGTAAAGTTTTAGTAACTGAAACCTGGCCGGAAATATAATATTCATACATTAAATATTTAGTGCATATCCAATACGTGACAGAAATGGAGATTATTATAAGGACCTAGCTAGAGGTTTGAAACATACAATAACCTTCACGCTTACTGGGGATGCCATAAAGGCCGCACCCATGTGAGGAAGTGCCACTAAACAAAACATAGCGTGGGTGATAACGCGAAGTGATGCGAATGCACAGCGTCAGCTGGTACGGCATTTCGACGTTTTTGCGTCATGACTGAGTTTAAATTCCGGTGATGTTGCGTCGCGCGGTGCCTTGCGTAAACCATGACCGATCACAAAGAGAACAGCTAGCATTAAACAGGGACCACGAAGTGCCGAGGGAACACAGAAAGAGAGAGAGAGAGATGGCGTTGAAGAAAGGGGAAAACGTTGGTCATTATGCACCTGTGCGGCTTCGTAAGACCTAAGGCGATAAATAGCAGGTGGCGAAGAGCGCGATCACATCACCCCTAGCGCAATCGCGATTCACCGAACGCGCTGCGCTTCAAGCGCGACCATCACCGGTGAAAGGGCGAGGGTATCACTGCTGTATTCGCCTTGCCCCGGTGAATATAATGACAGGTTGCAGGTACTAGCCATGCCAAGACAGTGTTCTGGTGAGGTAATTGAAGAGACAAGGAAAAGATGTGGGAACACGTGAGGGAAAGAACTTGGTTGCCATGCATACGGGGCTAAATGATGTGTTGAAAGGAAAGGGGAGGCACCTAGCTAAAGAAATACAGGTAGGGGTGGCCAAACTTAGGGCGCTCTCGGAGGAGGCTACATATTCTGCTGTGCACGATCCGAGAGGTCTGGAGAGTGTATCCGGAGGTAGAGAGGCAGGTCATTGAGGCCAATGCAATCATCCGACAGCTGAGGGAGACAGGTACGATGTGATGGATGTCAACCAGGACATCTATGGGACTGGGGCACTCCACCCATTTTCCTGGGATGGCTTCCATTATAGCGTACCCATGGCGTGGCAGAAGGGGAGCAGAATGTTGCGTAGAACGGGGGCTTTTTTTTAAAGGCGGGCGAGTTTCTGAGGAGGGCCCCGCGGAAACAGGCGTAGAGGAAACAATGCGGGTAGGACTAAAAGGCGGAGGGGCAAGAGGAAGAAACAGCAGAACGTAGGCTTAATAAATATGCAGGGGGGGGGGGCAGGAATATGGTAAAATCGGGCTAAATAGAGGGGAACTTCAAGTAGAAAAATTCACGGTATGTGGGGTCGCGGTGACAGATCTGAGGGATATGGAAGAACCGACTTTTATGCCAGAGTACACATGGGTAGGATGTAACAGGAAAGGAAAGGAACGTAAAGGGAGAGGAATAGGGGAATTGGTTGGAACAGAAGATTGGCAAAGAATCAAGGTAGAGTGTAGGGAGCACCTATGGCTAAAGGTTAACATTGGGGGGGGGGGACATTCTTGGGGTTTGAGTATCTGTGGTATGGGCAAAATTCTAGAGAAGAAAGCGCACATCTGAGATGCATAGCTAACGATACCAAGGAGGTCGGACAGAGTCATAAAATTCTAATTAGAGATGACATGAATGCACATCTGGAAGACTTTGACGTGTATACAGATACAACAGGGAGCATGCTACAGAAGTTTTGCGAGGCTTTTTATCTACTAGTTGTTAATGCCCAAGTTATATGCGAGGGAAAGGGAACATGGGAGAGGAACAAGTCTCAATCTACAATAGACTACTGCTTGATGTCTCGCAAATTGTATAAAAGAATTGGAGCTATGGAAATACACGAGGGGGATACAAAAAGATTGGGGAGCGATATTAAGCGAATTAAAGTAAATTTTGGTAATCAAAGGGGAAACAGAGAAGTGGAAGCAAGAGGACAAAATAGACATCAGTGACGCACAGCTATAGGAAGTTTCAAACTGAATCGGAGACATAGTATCCACGGAGGCAGAAAAGCAATGGAGTATAACAGACTAATCGAAATTATCAGCAGAGAACCGGAACGAAACCAAGCCAAATATAAGGGAAAGCGTTGACATAAAGCAAAAATGTGGTGGCTAAGGAGGCTAAGGCAGCCATAATCGCACAACAGGAGTCATCAAGGGAACATAGAATAGCAATGAAAAGAGGTGCTGCATCAGAAGAAATAGAGGCGAAATGGGGGCTTTCCAGGAAAAAACAAGAGAGGCATATAAACTAATTCAAGACAAGGTCGGGAGTGCGGAGATGCAGCGGACGAAGGAAGTTAACCGAAAAGACGGAAATGCAGTTAAAACGTTTTGAAAACATATTAGACCACATGGAAGAAAGACAAAGGTAAGACACCATGTTTTAATTACTCAAGATGGTACTTGGGTAGAGTAGTAAGAGGTGCACAAATATAATACCAGCGTAATTGAGGAAGCTTTTTCGGAAATATAAAACCGGGAAACCTCACAGATAATCGACGGCAGCAAGGAACAACAAGACGTTTGCGACTTACCTCAAATAACACCAAGAGTACGGGAGAAAGCAGAAAGTAGAGTGGCGGCAGGAACAACAGGTGGACCGGACGACATACCAACGAGACTACCAAAAATTCAGGGTAAAATAAGCAAATTCAAATTCAAACAGGCAATAAATAAAGTAATTATTGGAGGGGAGGTAACTGAGACGTGGCGACAAAGCAGGGTGTGGTTATTGTACATGGGTAAAGGGGACAAGGACCATATTAGGTGCTATCGCCCCATAACTGTAACTTTAGTTCTTTACAGAATAGCAATGAAAATTGTGAAAAGGTGTGTAGAACAGTGGGCAGAAAGTAAGCAGATCTTGGGAGAGATACAGAATGGTCTTCGCAGGGTAGAAGACTCGACGATAATCTATTCACACTCATGCAATGTATCGAAATTGCGCAGGGAGGTCAACAACCGCTATGGATAGAAATTCTTGATATGCAGGGTAAACTTGACAATGTAAATCAGGGTGACATGTGGGCTTGACTAAAAGAATTAGGCCTAGACATGAAATTAGTAAGATTTCTACAAGAGGTGTACAGAAATAACACGGTAACTATAACATGGAAGAATGAAAACATGTATCAGCAGCAATAAAGCTCGGCCTTAGGCAGGGGTGTCCGCTGTCGCATCTGCTCTTCGTGATATACTTAGCAGGAATGGAACAAAGTGAAATAGGCTTCGATTTAACTTATATGGAAGGAGTGGAAAAGCTGAAGCAGTAAATACCATGTCCGATGTATGCAGACGATATTGTGCTACTCGACTGGCGGACAGTCGAGAAAAGATACAGAAATTGGCAAAAATCTGTGATGAGGAAGGGGATGCTCTGGGCCTGAATTTCAGTGAGACGAAATCGGGAGTAATGATGTGGAACGACAACAATACGATAAACATACAGAACATAAAGATAGATATGATAGACAAGTGCAAGTACCTGGGAGTATGAATTAATGAGGGAAAGAAATACCTAGAAGAGCATGAGAGGCATGTAATCAAGCAAGGCAAAGGAATTCGGCCATTATGAAACATAAGGCACTGTGGAAATTCAATCGATACGAAGTGATGGGAGGGTTACAAAAAGGAATAATGGCACCGGGTTTCACTTTTGGCAATATAGTCTTGTGCATCAAGTCAGAGATCCAGTCGAGCTTAGAAGTAAGGCAAAGGAGTGTAGGCAGGTTAGCTTTACGGGTACATGGCGACACACCAAACGAAGGGGTACAAGGAGATATGGGCTGGTGATCTTTCGAAAGCAGAGAGGCAACAAGTAAATTAAATTTTGATCTGAGACTAACTAATATGGAGCACAAGAGGTGGTCGGCAAAGGTTGTACAAGTTTCTGTACTTAAGAAGCCTGAACACAAAATCGACAAAACGAACTCCGACGTTGGGAATTAAATTCTTACAGAAAGGCAGTGGAACGGAACAAATGGGGTCAGTGAAAAACAATATTAGGGAAGTGGAAAAAGAGACGGGGAGTGGAGAATTCAGGGAAAATCAGCTTTTAATTATATGTTGATCGCATAAGCAAGAAATAAGGAACGTAACATTGTTTCATAATTCGCGGGGAAGCTCTTTACTATTCCAGGCTAGGACGGGAGAACTGAGAACAAAGTCATATAGGGCTAAATTCCAAGATGTAGATACAAAATTTAATATATGTAAAATGGGGAATGAAACGAGGGAACATCTGATTTCCACGTGCAAGGGGCTTAGTCCTGCCCTTCCTCCTGGGCCAAGAGATGTCGCGGGGTTACTGAGCTTAGGTGGATACGATGGAGGGGTGGATTTGAAGCCAGTGGGGGTGACGAGAGGAGGTTAGAGAATTGATGGAAGCAGACCGGGGAAAAATGAGATAGATTAAAGGAACTACCACAACTGAGGGCAGGGAGGACAAAGGAAATTTTGGGACTCCTTCCCGCGTGGCTCCGGCCCGAAATCTCAACCATGTATCTCAGTGGGTCTGGTTTTGGGAGTACCGCCAAATAGGTTGACAAGAGGAACATTTGCGACTCCCTCGCCGAATAATAAAAGCGGGGGCGAGTTTTTTTTTATTTTTTTTATTTCTTTGTTTACTTTGATATTCCGAAAATCAGCCTGGTAGTTATTCCCACCGGCCCGGTGTTGGTTGCAGAAATACAGAGGGAAGCACATTGAAGGAAAGAGGGCAGGGGTATAAAGATAGTTTATGCTAGATGGCACAAGCTACCGCCCTAACAAAAGGTACAGCCGCTAACAACCATACATCCATCCATCGAGAGGTGACTAACCGTACCGTGCAGTGCCCCAACAACAAAGCCAACGAAGTCCTTTTTCGGGAAGGGGCGGGACGACGGGCGCGTTGTCTGATTTTTAAGGTTCTTGAACAACGAGCATACAGAAATTTGGATTTACCGCTGAGTTGCTGCTCGAAATGGTGAGACGACGTCGGTTCCTTTGCGATAGCAGTAAATGTGATTTTAAAGAAGAAACACCAAAGAGAGAAAATACGGCGGTCGATCATCGGGGAAGAAATGTGGCGTAAGGAGTGATTGATGTGAAACGTGCTCGCAGTGGGTCTTGTCGTTTTTTGTTTTGAAACGTAGAGACAAATAAAATGTTCTCAAACATGCAAGATCGTTATCGCCGACACAAACGCAAGTTCCAAGGAACAAAAGAGTTGTGCCGGCGCCCATCGACGCCGATCGTCCGCTACATTTGGTGATCGACGCCGCCACAATGTAGTCACAAGTAGGAGGTTACAAGATTGGTGGTAGAGATCAAGGGAAGTGTGAAATTGCGCACAAAATTAATGGGTTATACCGGCTGTGCAGTCTCACGGGATAAAAACGTTCGACGTAGAATTTGGAAGGTGCCGAAAGGTTTCTAGTCTTTGTGGCACAACCTGCCACCAAATATGGAGGGCACGGCCTCCCCAGCCGCCAGCATCATCCATTCACGTGGCCACCACCAGCACCTCCCTGGCCACAGGTTCGAACACTCCACCGTCCCCGCACCGTTCCGATTTCGGCACGGCGCCGACGGCGCTTGCGCTGGGACGGAGCGAGAACCCGGCTGTGTGAATGAGGCCTCAGTCAGCTGTAGGGCATGCTTTCAAGTGCGCCGCAACTCCTTTATGACTCCTCCTATGCCTTGCACCGCAGCCGTCCGAGAGCTTTTTCTTAATATGAGGTCAGCCGGGTTCACATGTTCGTTAGACAAGCAACGCGCCATTGCTCGACAGTGCGTACAGTGCTCACCAAACGTATACGTATTCCGGACCACGCGCACTGTCTCTGATAGGAACGCTATTCCGACGACAACTGGATAACTGCTTCATGACGTAGTGCTCAGAAACACCATCCAAGCAGGGGAAGCCGCTTGCTCAACTCCACTGTTGTAGTCGTTACTGAAAAAAGTAACGAAATACGTTACTCGGGACTCGGAAAATACAGGAACGCGTTACGGACCTACGTTACCTCAAAACAAAAGGAACTCGTTACCATTACCGATAGAAAGTAACTTATTTCTGTGTTGCTTTTTCATTTATTAATTGGAGGCAACCACGTTTTTTTTTTTTTTTTGGCGACAGGAATTTTCGACACTGGGTCAAGGCGTGGACGTTGGGAGTTTTTTGAAGTGGGACATTTTGCGTGGGGAAAAGACGCAAAATTTCGAGGTTATGTAGGATGATGGCAATAATAAATGATTTGTCGCCTATGCTTCGTTTCAACTTAAGACCAAACGCATCCGACGCTACGTGCTATGGGTACAAATTAAACAGCTTTAAAAGCGCAAGTCGCTGGTCCTTTTTCCTTTATGATTGGTTTAGCGATGATAGAACACGTGCAGATACATGACGAACACAATGATGGTGCCCTTCTGACTCTTTCTGGTAGGTCCCATCGGCTGGTAGCTTTGGCTGCGTCCGGACTTAGGCTGAAACGAAGTATATAAACACAAAAAGAAACGTTAGGTGTACTTTTTCTTAGTTTTTGGGAAGGAGATGTAACGAGAAACGCAACTTCGTTACCCGTTACTTGAAATAAGTAACGTAAGTACGTTGCCCGAAACCGTTTCAAAAAAATTAACGAGTACCTTACTACGTTACCGAAAAAAGCTACGCGTTACCGGTAATACCGTTACTTGTAACGCGTTGCCGTCCCCACTGCGAGTCAAGTCTGGTATCGCTGTTGAACGTGGTTCAGCGCAGCAAGTCTGCCTGTCGCGCGATCTACGGTTTTTGCCACCTCCGTCGCACTACACTACCCAAAACGTGTTGCGAGCTCACCAGCCCAGCTTCATATGGAAAATCAGAGCCCGTGCACTAAAACTTTGACGTCATCGCAATGAGATCGAGCGCAGACACAAATTGAAAAACGGGCGATGTGTCAGCGTTGCTCGTGTTCAATGCAGATAGCAAGACGTCTGCTTCTTGCCCAAGAGTTGCGGTGACGTCAGAAACACTCTGACCTCTGATTGACTCTGATTGAAAGATAGTGGGTAGACATCAAAGCAAGCTGCCTTGATGTCTACCAACTATCTTTCATTCATAACCAATCAGAGCTTGGCGTTCTGACGTCACCACAACCCCTGCAAAAGAAGCAGACGTACTTGCGTTCTGCATAGTCGAACGGGTGTCACGATCGGGTCCGACAGATCTTTCGGAAAAAGTGCGGCGCCGTCCGCGTCACCGAAAATGAACGCCGCGAGAGCGGGCGAGCGGCTGCGCCATCCTCTTGCACTCTTTTGTGTCAGGTGCTAGGTACCTCGGCGGTAAGAAGGAGGGTACAGGACGTTTTGGGAATTTTGCAGAAGGTCTATCGCTTGGTTGGTGCGCCCATATTGTGATGGCACTTGTAGCCTCATGGATGTACAGGAGGATGTTTACAGGCTTTGAACTCTATAGTAGACCCAGAGTAGGAACCCAATATAGTACATGCATGCCCCGTCCCCAACATACGCTCGTAACCTCCCACCGCACTTTGGCTGCGGGAGCGATGAACTGCTATCAGTGGCAGAAATGTAGGGCTCAAGGCGGAGCATACTCTTAACCTGTCATCGACTATTTAGACCATTCAAACATTCGCCTTCTGCGCGCTGCCATCTGTGTGTACTGACTTGAGGAACGCATTGTGAGCATGCACCGTAGCTTGCTTCTACGTACAATAGGGCGCCACGAATGCGTGTACAGGCCAGTGACTCATTATGTGTCTCCTGGGTACTAAGTGCTCCAAAGTTGTCCAGCAAAGATTTCGACCACCTTTGACAAAGCGGCCTCCCCATCTTAGCTGTTCCATGGATGTCTACGTCATGGAACTACGTTTTGTCGGCTGACTTCAGCATTTTGCTCCAACGAGATAATACGCAGATAACGTGTTCGGCATACGTTTGGTAAGCACGATGCTTGGACTACGCGGGTCTTAAACCTCGAGCTTTGTACGGAAATCCTTAACGGGCCTGTCTTGCTCATGTTGGCCAGACTGCATTACGTCACAATGTCACGTGACGTCATGGTGTTAGGTGACATCGATTTCCCCGCTAAGGTTAGCGGAAAAAATGACGTCACATTTTTACGTGCTGGTGTCACATGACCCGTTCACGTGACCTGGCGTCGCATGACGTAATTTAAGCTCAATGTTCCCGCTAAATTTAGTGGAGGAACTATAATCTCCCATCAGGCGAAATTAAGACGTTACGCGAAACTGAGCCGTCATGTGAATCTGTGACGTGCCATCAAACCATGACATGACACGAGACAACAATAATTTCCCACTACATTTAGCGGGGAAATGAATGTCAAATTCAGTAAACGGAATGTCTTAGCCGGACGATTTTTAAAGGGGCCGTGCAACGATATCAGGTAGGAACGTTTCTCCCTTCATACCCGCTTAATGAAACTAGTGGGACCAAAGTTTACTCACACAAAACGCCACTGGCCAAGATGCTTCTTTGTCACCGTATAGCTTGAAGCATAAAAGCGGACGTTTCCTTTTCGTTTTTTTTTTCCTTCGCAAAACTTGACGATTAAGCAGTGGGGATCACATTTTTATCGTTGTCAATATTGCGATCCCCATGATTTTGTTACCAAGCTTTATGATCCCCGCATGACGATATTTACATTCGGGCCATACCGTGTAAATGAGAAATGTGTGAGCATTTGATTTGGGCTCGTCACCTTTAATACCTCGAAATGCATTCCGGTGATGAATCGTGCCCATTCGCTGCTTGCTCTGACGGGAATAGCCAAACCTTAACAATCTGGGGCACACGTCGCGTGCCTTGGGCTTGCCAACCCAAGCGCGTGGCTACGAGAAACTTTGGCGGCATATAATCTACAAGAGATCACGTGGCCGCTCTTTCTGGCTGCGAGCTGATGGGGTAAACGCTGCTTGTTTTTCCTCGGCAACTGCTCTTTTGTGGAGAAAAGTGCCAACGCTTGCATTATGGGTTATAAATTTCAAGGAATACTTGAAAAAAGTGTTTACCAAAAGTTAAAAATAAAATTGGTGCCTCGCCCATTTAGAGCATGAAAAACATTCAAAGCATCTTACCATTTTTTTTTAATATAGGTTTTTTAATTTTCGAGACGACTTTTTCACGTCTTGTAAATAAAATTATTACAATTATTGTTTAATACCACATTTAATTCATTATAACACTTTCAAGGAGTAAAAGTCACTGAAAATTTCTTTTCTTCTTGCCGTTTGTACAAACTAAAAAATGTTTGCTGGGATTTTGCAATCCGGACATCGCGAACAGACCTAAAGCACCTGCCCCATCTCCATCACTCACAAGTGATGCAGGCCACTGAAACCACAACAGATCTCCCCCTCCACTCTTGATTTGCACCCTAACTGTTCCAGAGCACGGGGGGGGGGGGTTCATGCGGGGTTAGATGTGGGTTGGAGAGGTGAGGTACTGTTGCCCGACATCGCGTACAGTCAACACCTCATAGAATAATCAAAGCATGCAAGCAGCATCCTTCCCTCAGGTATCCTTCTAGACCGAGAGTGAAAGCGAAGTCCAGCCAAAGGCTGACTCAGCACACGAGTGCAATCTGAGACTGTGCTCGATCTCCCTGTTATGACGTCGATATTAGTTTCCAGGCTTTGACCATTCTAGAGGCTGCTGGTGCAGTTGTTACACAACATATGGCGGACATGCGCAACGTGTCTTATCTTATGGTACGTTTACACTTGCTGATCCGCTAGCGAATCCGCCCAGCTTTTGCCGCTGGGGCGAAACGCTGGGCGGAAAACGCGGCGGCGAGCCGCATAGGCCCGCATCTATTTCTGCCGCCGAACGAGGCGTTTCGCTGACCGGAAGTGACATTCTTGCTCAGCGCGACGCGGCCTACGTCACGAGTACGCGTTCTTCCTCTTTGTTTTTTGGATGCAGCGTCAACGTAAAGCTCAGGCTTACTTTTCGAGCCAAAAACAGCGACACTGGAGAGCAGCAACACCCGGCAGAGACAGCCGAGGTGGGAAGTCTCGCGCCTTCTCGTCATATTTGACGGGATGTTGCGAGAACTGCTGCCGCAGCCGGCGCCGCCGCCGCCGCTCGAAGGAAATAGATGTAAACACAACCCGCTCGTCGCCGCCGCCGCCGGGAGCGCATCCGCTCCCGCGGCAGCGGATTTCTTCTCAGGTGTAAACGTTCCACTATGGAAGCGTGAAACTTGTGGCAGCCAAATAACTGCTCCATGAGGTTAGTTCTTCAAATAATGGCGGCTGCGGAGGCTGCGCAGTGAAGGCAGGAATCGTGGCTACAGCTATGTCATGGGTCAACGCAGCAATGTTGCCTGGCGTGCGATCTACACTTTCGGCCACTCCAGTAGCAATATAGCGGTGTCCACGGTCCTGCTGAAATTTCAATCTTGAGATATGCTACAGATTGTCTCTCCTTAACTATTTTTTTTTTCACCGCGAAAACCTACGCTTCGCCGAACACCCATTTTCCATCGAGATGCAGTCCTAGAGGTACGAACCAGATTAAAAGGTTCAGAACTGTGGAGATCTGGCTGCCGCCCCCCCCTTCTGCGCCGACCCTCCGGGCCCTAATTTCCGGCCTCCGAGATACGTCATGCTCTCGGGGGAGCGGCCACCGCCTCGCGTACCACCAGATCCGGGTACGGCGGTCCCCTAGGCCAACTGACGTCACGGGACTGGCTTCCCAGAACAAAGGACCCAAGGCTTGAAAAGGGGAAGCGGGACAAAAGAGGCTCTCTTGGACGGCGACGCTCTCGAACGGCGGACGGCAAGCGAGCAGCGGGACAGAGAGGAAGACGCTGGCGCGGGATTCGACGGGATACGGACGCTGGAGCGGGGGAGTGCGGGCGCGACGTTGAGCGGCGGACTCGACGAACGGACCGGACGGCGACCCGGGACAACGACGTCCCCATGACGCGGTGTGGACGACTACCGCTGGGACTTGGAAAAGCTGCACTGGCAGCGGACTACCCCCTGGCCTCGCTGATCACCGTTCCCCGATCCCGAAAACCCCCAAGGCAATGAGTGAGTGAATAAACCCTTTTGCCCAGAGCGAGGTATTGCTGTGTCATATTCATCCGGGAACAGGGTCTGAGGGAATCGGAGTTAGAAGCCCGCATAAACTGGCGCCCAACGTGGGGCCTGATTTACGATCAGGCTGGCATTCCGATTCCTAACCTGTTTCCGGTTGAATTGGGGCACTGTTTCGCGCTACTTTTGGGGGTCATCTTTGTTGCGGGAACGCCGCACGAAGTTTTGTTGCGGGCACGCCGCACGAATGTCCTGACAATATCGCCTGCCTGACGAGGAGGCGCGGACCTGGACCGTTGTCTCTAGAGGTTAACCCTTTTTCCCAGCATGTCAGGAATTTACTTATCCACGTTACGACAAGCGTCTTGAGTATTTGCCGTTCAGCGCACCGTTGGATGCTGGCAGGTTGATCCTGCTACGCAAGAGCGCTGTGTGCGTCGAAATTACCTCACCCCTCGTGGCCTGTATGCCATCGGGCGTCACCCCACCTACGCCTCCGGCCGTTCACGTCTGTTGCGAAAGATGCCAGCTTCCGGTTTGGGGGATGTGATGCGCCTAACCGCCTTTGCTCGCGTATCGATGTAATGTTTTGGAATGTTTGTTACCGATCGGACGCGTCAGAGAGACATCGCTCTGGTTGGAGAACGCTACCATTGCGGATGGCGGTTGCACGGACTGTGTTTGGAAATTATGACCGAATTGCATTTTGTCCGGGAGGAGCCTAGCGTCTCGGTTTGACTGCATGCTAGCTCCCAGTTGGCCTTGCTTGAGCTGTCAGCGTGGATTTGAGCTTCGATTACTTGACAGCGTTTTAACGTACGGTATGCGCTCTTGTGGTTCCTGCCAAGATCGCTTTGAACGAGTACCTTGTGGCCAGAGGCTACATTTGAGGAGCTAAGCTCCCTAAATCGTGCCGGATACGCGATATCTGGTGTGCAGACATCGGAATCCAGAAAACCACAGAGTTTCCGTTTTCACTTTATCAGTGGCTGCGTGGTAATGCTCGTGGTCAGTTTGACGCGATGGGGCATAATCCGTGCGTTTCTGGTTGTAGAGTCGTGAGGTTGATCCCGTTTAATTGTGCGCACAGTTGGTTCCGGATCCTCACACCGCTATATCGAGGGTTGAGCCTCGCGGCGGGAGTTATTCTTTCATTACGTTTCCTCCGTCTCCGGAGGAGACGGCGGCTAGCGCGTGCTTTGCGCTGCCGCCGGATACAATACGGTTCTCAGCCGTGTTTGGGTTCGCGTTGGGACGCGAGGGCGAAGAGAGCGTAATTGGTCGTGCAGAGACCTGAAATAGAGTGAAATTATAAATTTAAGAGAGAAAAGACAGCTAGGTGGGGGTGGGGAAAAAGCTGTGCTTGTGTAGTGAAAAGCCGCACGAGGGGAGTGGCGGTCTTGCGAGGATGTGACGAGTTGTTCATAGTTTTATCCTGTACAGATTCGCGGTTGGCCCGGGAAAACGCACGGTTCACGTCGGCGGGTACGTGCCCGGGAAGCCTAGAAATTATGGCAGCAGCATGGCCGTCGGCGGTCTATAACTGTTGTGCGTGGGGTCAACCCGTCGCTGTACAAACTGCAGCTTTTGCATGAATAGGTAGCGGGTGTTGGAATCCAGCGGTAAACGCGGTAGACACTTCGACGCTGCGGAAACTGTTTATGCAGAGCACATATAGTTTATTAGCTCGTCCATTTCCAAGACCGGCCGGTTAGATTATTCGGCATTTCGGTGTCGCGCTCTTTGCGCGGAAGATGAAAGGTGCGCGTGTGGGATACTCACATTGTTCGAATCCTGCCTGTCTTTACAGTCGCAAGAAGACTTTTCAGTTATGCGTCGTGTAGACTTGGTTTGGGGGCGAGCTTTGTGCGTACCCTACTGCGTTTGTATGAGGGCCCGTTGCTCGTATCGAGAACGTCAAAGAGTCGCGAGACGCGCTGACGGCGTACTTTTATTGCTCGATCCCGGCCGGCCTTGACATCAGCTGGAAGACTTTTTAGTTATGCGTTGTCGGGGTTTGGCCGGGGAGAACTCGAACGTGCGTCGATGCGCCTTGCCGCGGCTGTCGAGCCCGTGCGGGGTTCGGTGCGGACCGCCGTTACGCGCTCGTCGCTCCTGTTGGGAGGTCGCCTCCGAGCAGTGAAGCGGTAACATCTGGTTGCATGCCCAGACGTTATGGACATAGCCGTGTAAATAGGCTGTCCGATTAGATCTGCTGTCCGCACGATCTAGATACTGTTCCCTTTGTACTGGTGTTAGTGGCCGGTACCACGGAACACCAACCTCTCAGTAAGGTGATTACCCCTTCTGATGATGGCGTGCTCCGTAGCTTGCCCGTAGCGTGTTTGTAGCTCGGGTGTCGCGAACGCAGAGTGCATGAGTGCCCGTCTTGGGTAATTGCTACCGTTGATAGAGTTTTTTTGATGCGTACCTTTTTCGAGTCGCACCTCGCGAACGGGGCAGGATTTGTGGCCGTTTCTGTTTTACGGGAGGTTATTGTTAGTTTCTGAGGTTTTGTGCGTTCTTCCCGAGTGTGTTGAAGAATAATATTGTTGTCAGAGGTGTGCGGTCCTGACGCTCTGGTAGATTGTTTTCTGTTTTAAAAGAATGCGGTTGAGTTTTATAGGAGCAAACGTTGTATAGTGGGCGTATGTACGATTTGAGTATATAGAGAGTGCTGATACTTTTTGGTTGAGGAATAGTTTTCCTCTTAGATACCTCTCGAATGTGTAGCGTGACGTTCTTGATGAATGCCTGCCTGTTGGTATTGAAATGAAGAGTTTTGTTTTTATTTCGTGGCATGTCCAACGATCGAAAGATTTTGGTTTCGTCGCGCTGTCTGATATAGCGTGCCGGTATTCGTTTTTGCGCGATTCGCTGTCTGTTACATTAGGGACGGAAGCGAACTTTAAAGGGCAACTCCGCTCAATTCCGAAAAATTTAGGCTTACATGTGATTCCATTTCACAAAGCACTACTAAACAGCTCTACGTCTTCGGATTCGCGAAATGTGAAATATTATTTGTGTAATCTTAATTTAAACATCAGCTGATACCGAAACCGAAACTTCGGTTGCGACAGGCAATATTGGTCTCGTGTCCTCAGAGTCATGGCCACGTCACGTCGAACCACGTGGTGTTGTGACGTTCGGGGGGCGAGGTACAGGACAGGCTACGCGGGCAGGTCAGGGCAGGTCGCTTCACATGGCGTGGACGGTGATGGCACGGGGGAGAGGGGGAAGGGGAGAACACGAAAGAGGAGAGGGGGGAGCGGTGGAACCGGATATGCGATAAGCGCGCAGGGCAGCGCAAACTAGCGCATCCGCGTTACGGTGATCACGTGGACACCATAAAGCCAACACCGGGAGGAGAAACTCATGACGTCATCATTCAATTTCGCTCTGAGAAGTAAAAAAAAGTCACAGCATATCCACGTGGTGAATGATGATGAGTGGGCGAAGCTCCGGAGTGAATCGTCGGTAAACCAGCGATTCTTCCGTGTTCGCCCACTCATCGCCATGTAAAGACGTGAGAAACTGTGCGTGTGTGTATACAAAACGAAACGTCTAGAAAGTCTCGCTTAAACCTCGTGTCGGCACCTTCGGGCTGAGCTCGCCTGATGCGTTTTGCAGACGACTCACGAGCTCTCGCTGCATCGGGGTCTGCCTGCCGATACGCGCGCTTTCTCGCAGCTTCCAGTTTCCTGACGTTCTGCAGATCCTCTTGGCGCCGCTGCCGTGCCGCTTCGGCTTCCCGCTCTCGTACGGCCGGATCTTGGCGGCGTCGCCGAGCAGACTGACGACGCGATTCGGCTTCCCGCTCTCGCACGGCCGGATCTTGGCGGCGTCGCCGAGCAGCCTGACGACACGCTTCGGCCTCTCGCTCTCGCACGGCCGGATTCTGTCTGCGAGCGCGCGCTGCCGCCGCCTTGCGCGCTCGCCGTTCCGCAGCCTTGTCTACTGCCTCCATTCAGCTAAACTACGAGCAGCGCCAAGAGCGAGTGCCTTCTATGGCATGCGCTAAGCGCCATCTGTCATCTCTACATAAAGTTAATTCCGGAACACGCCATCTCTTGAGCCATTCATAAACTAAACCTCGAAGTGGCTACATACCCACAAAGGAGGGACAGACCCACGCCTTAAGGAGCTTCGCCCCTAAAACAAACAAAACGTGAGAATGACGTAGTCATGCCTCTGGCGTAGTCGTTCAACGTTGGCCGCTCCAACTCCGTCGCATTGACTGCGCTGACGATTGCGCCTCACGTCGCACGCTAGAGTTGGCAGATTTCGGCGACTTGGGTCATTTGAACGTTTGCTGGCCAGTTTATTAAATATATAGACGGAATTAGATCGTAATATTTGACATGGGGTCTTCCTATATAATACTAAAGAGGGCTACATAGTTTTGTAAATATCAAAAATGAAGCGGAGTTGCCCTTTAAGAGGCAGCGTGTGGTGTGTGCCTGAGTGCCCGTGCGTGTTGTGAGCTGTGGTGCTCCGGACTGGTTCCGGGGCCGTGCTACGTCGGTCGCGGGCTTCCCATTGGATGAACGTTCACCTCTGACCTGCCTGGTTTGAGGCCACCACCATCACCATCGAGGGTGCTCGTCATCTGGGTTTTCCGGACTGGGTTTTCCGGACATGGATGGACGAATGGATAGTGAAAGAATTGCGGTAACTAAGAGGAGATTGGAAGAGATCTAGGGAAGGATAAGGAGAAAAAAAATACAGATAAAATAAATCCATTTGAAAAGAGAGGGGAGGAATCTGCTATAACAAAATTCATACAAGTAAAAAAAAAAAAAAGATGACGAAATGTTAGGCTAGGTGGCGCAAGCTGCCGCCACAAAGGGTATAGCCATTACCATCCATCCATCCATCCATCGATGACACTCAGCTGAATGAGTTCCCTGCCTGAGGTCATGGGGACCACACAACCTTGGGCCCCCTTGAGTCCGAGCCTTTAGGGGAGGGAGGTGTGGAGATCTGGCTGCCCTGGCTGCCCTCCCCTGCGCCGACCCTCCGGGCCCTAATTTCCGGCCTCCGAGATACGTCATGCCTCGGGGGAGCGGCCCCCGCCTCGCGTACCACCAGATCCGGGTACGGCGGTCCCCTAGGCCAACTGACGTCACGGGACTGGCTTCCCAGAACAAAGGACCCAAGGCTTGAGAAGGGGAAGCGGTACAAAGAGGCTCTCTTGGATGGTGACGATCTCTCGAACGGCGGGAGACGAAGGATGGTGCAGCGGTGACAAGGAGACGAGGACGCTGGCGCGGGATTCGGCGGGAGACGGACGATGGCGCGGGGAAAGTGCGGGCAAGACGTTGAGCTGTGGACTCGACTAACGGACCGGATGGCGACCTTAGACAGCGACGTCCCCATGACGCGGTGTTGACGACTACCGCTGGGACTTGGAGCAGCTGCGGGGCAGTGGATCTCCCCGACCACGCTGATGACCGTTCCCCGATCCCGAAACCCCCACGCAATGAGTGTGTTAATAAACCCTTTTGCCGAGAGCGAAATATTGTAGTGTCACGTTCATCCGGGAACAGGGTCTGAGGGAATCGGAGTTAGAAGCCCGCAGAACTCACCCTTGTTTTATTCGAAAGTTACGCTATGTTCTGAACTTCTCATTGGGCAAATAACGGACGACGAAAGTCTGGAATACATGGAGTTGGATTGCAGCATTTACTGAAAGCGGGATAAAACGGAACCCATTTTGTTTACCAAAATTTACAAAAAATTGACTCTAACTCTTGATTGAGATTACGGATAGTTCTGGAACTTTGGAGTCTGATTAGGATCACTAGCGCTACATTTGAACGGAGAAAGAGCGCACGTTCGGCGAGGCGTAGTTTATTTCTGCGGAGAACAAAACACTGCGCACATTGGAGGGGGGGGGGGGGCGTCTTTCTGTAAATTTCATATTAGGTCTGACCTCTGCCGACGACACGAAGCGATCAAGCCAATAAAGCGGCGACAAAAAGGTATCGTCAAGGTGCTCGTCGTTTTTGTGCGTTTCATATCACAGGTGAGACCAATCGCACAAAGCAAGAAGTGCAGGATGAAGAGGCATTCACTGTCCATGGTTGGTTTGGTCTGGTACAGTGAAGGCACAAGAGGACTGGCGACGCGATGATGCACTTTTGGCACTTTTGATAGGCTCCATTGGATCATAGGGCCGGCAGTGACCCGCTTGAGGTTCGTTCACACTGGCGCTTGAATCACAGCCCCGAACGCAGGTTTTAATCGTCAAACACGAGGGAAATTGCATTGCATCAGTGAGCAACCGCGCTCGCAAAGGCTTAGCGAACGTTGTCGGACCACCAGTGTGAATTCAGCGTTAGAGTGAAATGAGTATTTCGGCTTAAATCATGAGAGTTGCTTTAAAGTTCCTTCATAAGAGCTTCCTCCAGAAGTAGCGACATTCCTTGAAGCGCCGACAGCGTGACGGTGCAGCTTTTAGGAAGCGAATGGCGGCGCACAGCAGAAGGCTTAACTGAATGACGCCATTTTGTTCCAGCGGATTATGTTTTGACATTTCTCTTGGTTATTGTTACTTGCAAAAAGAAGTGTCGAGGTGAGTTCAGGTCTGTTCTAAAGAGTGCCGGGTCAAAGTGTCCTTCGCCTGTGGTCAGGACTCAGGACAGCGTCCCTCCCGATAGGACATGGTTGGTATGTCCCGTATCAGTTAGGTGTAAGGTGCACGTGAACGTATAGATCGTCTCCAGGCGGAGGTATAATGTCGTGAATCTGCGTATCTTTCTATCTCCATGCGTAAGAACGTGGCACCTAACGACCTTGCAAGAGAAAGGTAGAGGCATCTCCCTTCCCCTCCTCTACAAACACATTTTGATTTTATTCTATATCTATGCGATGCGCCAGTTCGTCTGCTTCTTGTACAGGGGCCTGCGGTGACGTCAGAACGACGCCGAGCTCTGATTGGCTCCCGATAGAAGGATAGGGGGTAGGCCTTAAGCCAGCTACTAATGAGGTCTACCCACTATTCTTCCAATCGGAACCAATCAGAGCTTGGCTTCCAGACGTCACCGCAACCCTCGTGCGAGAAGGAGACCAGCCTGCGCTTCGTATTGCTTTTCCTGGTCGCCCGCAGTATTGGTCTTCCCGAGATTGTAGGGAGCATCTCTACACCTTGTTTAGTTGCACTTCAAAGCGCAGTCAAAGGTGAGGAGACAGTCATACAGATACGCGCAGACTAAAGGCGCACAGTCTCGTTGCACTTTCTGGGTCGGATTGGATTAGCCGCGCGAACACTCAAAAGAAAGTAACTGAAAGCTTGACGCTGTTTCTTGCATTTCCTTGTTGGGGTCATTGGCTCGTTGCGCCTGCTTTCCTCTGTAGGAATGCGAAGCGCAAGTTCGTCTGCTTCTTGAGCAGGGGTTGCGGTCATGTCAGAACGCCCAGCTCTGATTGGCTTGGATTGGAACGTCAGAGCCAATCAGAGTTCGGTGTTTTGACGTCAATGCAATCCCTGGGCAAGAAGCAGAGGCAATTGCGCTCCGCATAATCATTCCCCATTCTAGTTCTATATTTTGATATTTCGCAATCTACCGCCATCGTGGTTCTCCCAAAACAGCAGGTGGCGCTTTTCACAGAAAAAAACAAAACAAATTCGTTACTTCTCCGCAAAGGGGAAGTTTTGTGGCACTTTGTGCATTCGTCTAATCACCGGTGAGGGTTATGCGGCAGGACCGAACGATAGTTTTGTGCGAAAAATGAGTAGAACCACGATATGATTATATCCAAAGAAGACACAAAGATTTTTTTTATTTGTTGCGGGCGCCTTTTATACAGAAATCTGAAACGGTAAAATGTGAATGCCCCTAGTCCGTATATGGCCTGCATTGCTTTGTTCTTGCTACTGGTTGTTCACCTCCAACACCTTTGAAACTTCTA
This sequence comes from Ixodes ricinus, assembly GCA_037355805.1. NCBI lineage: Eukaryota > Metazoa > Arthropoda > Arachnida > Ixodida > Ixodidae > Ixodes > Ixodes ricinus. The sequence continues at coordinate 107,475 of JAZHYW010061124.1, forward strand.
CGTCTTTTAGACGAATGATGCGACAGGTTTTGTTCTAACAGCAAATACCGCTTAGAATTATTCCTCCACGTCCAAAACTGGCAATCAGAAGCGTCTATGTCACCTGTAGCCAGTTATTAGCCACCAATGTTTCTCATAGCCGCTCACAGGGTCTTCCTAAGTACAGGGCGGACGTTGAGTTCTGAGTATTGTTGAGGTACAACGCGCCTTTTCCCGTCATCGCAGCGAATAGGCACGAGCCACTACAAGAATGAATGTCGGGTCGTTCATGGTATCGAGCCCAGATCCAATTCTTACGCAGTGCTCATGTCCACTTTATAAGTCACATTCAAATATTGTAATCACGAAAATTGTAAACCTCGATGACAAAATCATGAACATCGCATTGTTGACAACGCCAACAATGCAATCCTCAGAACTTCGTGATCAAATGTAGCGACGGAGAATATAATAAACAAAAAGGCCCGCTTTTATTCTTGAAGATACGCGGCGACGAAGAAACTTTGGTCAGTGGTATTGTCACGAATGAGGAATAATGAGGCGGCGAATAACTGGAGAAACTAAGCATTTTAATGGGGCGGACTTGTGCCCAAACCAAAGTAGAAGGCTAGCGTCGCATGCGTCGATGTCGGTGAAACAGCAGGATCGAGCGCTGGGGCGTGACAGACTCCGGCTCGCTATGCGGAGTCCCTTATGTACTACCTGCCTTGGTTTCTGGGACATTCGGCGTAGAACATGCGGCGCGTAGAACATTCGTACCTCGATCAGACGAGAAGCTTCTTGAGCTTACGAGAACGCTGAATTGAACGAAAAAATAAAGGAAGCGCGTCGCTTCCGGGACTCGAAACCGGGGCCTCCGCACGAAATACCAAATTCCACTCGCGTCACCAAGCGGCCACGCACGCACTCGCTTGGCGACGCGAGTGGAATTTGGTATTTCGTGCGCGTTCATTTGGATCCCTTTGTGCCAGTAAGTTTGCATGAAGTCAGAAACGCTCTTAGTAACATTGTAGCATGGTCCCTAAAAAGCGTGATATCATTTTTAACGGAACCACCTAATCCCAGAAATTCGTCCGTCCGGAAATTTCCCCGCTAATTGAAGTGAACAAATTGGCGTCATGTCCTAGAAACGAATTTAATTTTCTCTCTAAATTTAGGAGATAAACTGTAGTCACGTGACTTACGCACCATTTCAGTTCTCCAATAAATTTAACAAAGAAATTTATCTAGCGTGACCTATACACATATCTACTTCCGCGATAAATCTAGCGGAGGAATCGCCGTGTACGGTACTTGTGCATCAATTATCTTTCCTCGTCGAATTTCGCGGGTACCGTGAGGTCATGTGGCCTAAACACTTCGATTTCTGTTAAAATTTGCAGAGAAATTGATATTGCATAACATTAGGTCGCGTGATACATACAACAATTTAGTTTCAGCTCTAACTTTAGCGGGTAATTTGAAGTCACGTGTCCTAACCACCAATTAAATTTTCCCGCAAGATTTAGAGGGGAAATTAAGAACCAATGGTTCTTCTCCATACACGCGTAAATAGAAGTTTAATGTCTTCTAATATAAATCAACAATCGAACATTAAATACTGCATTCTATGCAATATGAAACTTTGACTATAAAGGGTTACGTTAATATTTGATGCCTTCTGCTTACCGAAAGGACCAAGCCAGAGCAATAACAACGATGATCCGAAGAAGACAAACAGGCAGAGGGCCAAGGCAACCGCTTCGTTTAATCTCCTAAAGTAGAGGGAAAAAACATGCATAGGTATAAAAGTTATATTGGCAAAATGTATCAGCGATACATAAGGTTTTCTGGCATACGCTGTCAAATCTTACTAGGGCTTCACTGGAGCGGTTTTTCCTACAATCAAACGAGCAGACTCCTGACCGAATTGGCAGTATACTCGGAGACAACCTTCTGTGGCTCTGCAGTCAAGGCTACGGGTGCACTTGCGCGTGCTCATTGTGAGCGCTCATCCAATTAGTGCACGCTCTCTCTTCACTTCATCCGAAATACCACAAAAGGTTGTCTATGAGTATCCACATATCTAACAGCATACAAAAGTAAATGAAGGAAACAATTCAAGTTGAAGGAACCTGGACAGGTTCTTGAAACAAATGTGTGAGAAGTTAATTCTAGCGTCTTTTGTCCTGTGAATTTTAATGTCACAAACATTTGATCCGAACGTATGGATAGTCCGAGAAAAACCGAAAAACCAACCACTAAGTGTTACGTCATACCCAGAGGTTTCAACTGCCTTCCCCTTGCTGCTTGTGAGGGAGCGCGAGCTGCGTTTTTTATTGCTCTGTTAAAGGAGGGGTGCAAGGATTTCCGGACTTCGGTCAAAACGTTCGTGGAAGTTGCCCTCTGACACTTTTGAAGTAAAGAACAGAAACCCGTTTTCGCCTGCGTGTCCTAGTTGTTGCGTAAAAAAAAGAAGATAGATATTGGCATTTCGGGCACCCCTCAACTCACTCCCAGTCTTCAGGTTCACACCTGGTCGCACTCCTAGTAACGTCATTCGGAGTGCCGTGTAGGTTCCCGTGTGCTCTCTCGGAGGACGCTTCCTCTCCCTCTCTCTGCTGACATCAGCGGGTGTTTTGCTGCAGCTTAGAGCCGAGCGAGGTCACGTAATCTTCTCGCAGTAGTTCCTTCGGCTGCCACTTGCGGCTGCAGGTGGGGAAAGCTCGACTTTCGCTTTGTGATTATGCAGCGGAATCGCGACATTTTTCAATGAAGGAGATGTTTTCTCTATCCTCCGGGACACGATAAACAACGTAAACATGACGCAAATTGTTTTAACCATAAATTCATTGCACCCCCCCTTTAAAGGGACCATGAAACGATTCTGCTATCGAATTTCATCCACCGATCGTCGTAAAAGGTGTGAAAAGAAAAACAAAAAGACAAAATAGGAAGCCAAAAAAAATTCTTCGCTATAGAACTTTTAAAAGAAAACTGGACTCTTTTGCGCCTTCTTTCCTTCGAAAGCTCTCTGCCTTTTCACTGCGATGCATCCGCGGAACCGCAGCACGTCAGCCGAATCCACGTCGCCTATTGGGTAAAGCCTATCTCAACAGCACCGCGATCATAAACAATAAATAGCCGGCGAATGTTTCGTAAAAGTTTGGTTAAATAATATTCAGATCCACATTTTGTAGCATAATTAGAGATGTGACGAAAATTGCCAAATTTAATAATGCTGAGAGCCAAGCGCCATCTATGGTGTGGTAAACGAAGCAAGAAACTGCGCTTGCGCAGTAGGGCGGACAGCGTCGCTCAGTTACTTGGTCACGACGACCAACGAACGTTTATTTTTCTACGTGTTCTTCTCGCGCGTCCCGACTTCAAGCAGCAAGTAAAAAGTAAAAAGTACTTGAAACAGACCATGACGAACAAGAACGCTGGATCCACAAACACCCGAGAAAAGCTAGAACGGCCACGAATCCACCGACCCCGACCAAGCGAACTCGGCAGAATATAGGCCTAGCAGGCACTCCGACCCGGCGCAGCGTTGCTTCAACGGTACTTGGCCAAGACCGTCGGCCCACGACCGGCTGGCGTTCTGAATGGAATATGCCCGCGCGACCCTTAATTGTGGACCCTTCTCGTATTGTAGTTTGATCGCTGATCTCAATTTTAGATTAAGAGGTGAGGTTAATATCTTCCCCTTGTCATCTCCTTGTTTTCCGAGGCAGTGGTGACGAACACTGTCGTCGAAAAGGGACTCTCGTCGATTCTATCTTCTTGTTTTGTGTGATAAGGAACTCAAATAAGCGCCGTATGGATTACCTTCGTAACACGGTATGTACACTTTGTTATTAGTATGCCATTTTTATTCTGGCACGACTGCACGTCACTGTCGAGCTATAACAGTTCATGGGAGCTACGTGCAATGCCGGTCCAACCTTCCTTTGCCGAGTGTCATGTCAGTGTCGAGATGGAATCGTAAAAGATTGGTCCCGAAGCGCTTACCAACAGCGCGAATACAGCACTTCCATCAAACGCGCGCGTCCGCTCCGAGTGTGAACAGGTATTTACGTGGCTCTTGCTGACACTGTCGTACTTCAAACGTATATTTTTTAACGTCGGCTCGCTTCTGCATCTCCGAGGCCGCGAAAAACGCCGCGGCAACTTGTTTCCATCTACGTCGCTTTGAAAACGACTGACACCGGCCGCCTTTTACCAACAATGACAGTTGGGTTGACTTCTGGAGTCTTCACCGGAAGACTCGCCGCACTTCCCAACAGGCATACCGGCGTATGGGACTAGTCCCATGCTGTCACTGTAGCGTAACATATCTCATTGAATTTCGCTCAGCTGCGATGTGTCCATGGCTATCGCGGCGATGAGAAGCGCCGACTCAGAAAATACGTCGGTGACATCAGCGCCATCAGCGCAGTAAAACCTACCGGCGCACCCCCAACTCGCCGCCGCTAGCGCTCCCATTCTCCTACTGCCGAGAGAACTTTTGGTTCCTGTGCCAGAGTACGCCACGACCGTCAAAATAACGCCGCAACTTGTTTTGCGGTCAGTTTGAGTAAACGAAAAAGTCGATATTTCATTAATTTTTTGTGTAGAAGTTAATAAACCAAAACGAAAACGGATGCCTGTTCGGCATTCAGTGAACGTTGAAGGTTTAATGTAAAAGTTATCTATCAAAAGTAATAAGGTAATTTCATGGTTCCTTTAAGGCAAGCTCAAAAGTGCGGATATGTTCAGGTCTCTTTATAATATGCCACAATTCTTTCCTCCCAAAGAAAGCACCGGGAAAGAGGGACTTCAACGTTATTTTCGAGGTGCGGCTGTGGCTACTTGGTACATGAATCTGATATCTAAGTTTGATATTCGTGATCCTGGAAACAAAAAAAAAGCAAAAAAAACGATTAAAGTGTGTTTTTTAAGTACAAAGAAACTTTAGTTTTTTTTTTCTTTTAGAAAGAGAGCTTGAATTTCGTACAATGCAGTTGGCACCATGGCTCAAAGACAGCAAGCAAGCATGTTTTTTATTTTTTTTTGCAATCTTAGGATCTATATTGCGGTTGTGATGAGAGGAACAGCTATTGTTAGCAAAATTTTTCGTTTTCACGGGTGACTTCGAGGCCAATGTGTTGTCGCATTTAAAAATTATAGGATGGTTTAATTTGAAATCGATCATCCGTGTCAGGGTTGGCATTTTCATATGCTTCGAAAAGTATATATTATAGCCCCATTTTGTGTAAAACGTAAAGCCACTCTTTGTAAGTTTTTTATATATTATGTTTTACACAAAAATCTTCAAGTGGAGCGGAAACGAAATGCTACATTTTGATTGCTTAATTTTTCTTTCGTATTATGTTTGTTATAAATAATTTAAAAAATAGCAAATTTTTGTTTATTTAATGTATGACGAAAGATCAAGTTTTTCATTTAAGCTAAACTACTTCGGCATATTTTTTGCAAGAAATAAAAAATGTTTTATATTCTTACAATCACCTGTCAACATATTGAAGCCTGGTATCTTATCATTCTTCAAAATGTTCTTTTTTACTAATTACGCTTATGTTTACTTATTCATGCCTATCAGCAGCAACATGCCTTTCCTGTGGTGCATCACAACACAGACGAAGAAACAAACAAACGCACACCAAACACCCCACCATTATACGCACAAAACGCCAAATAAAGCGAGCTAGTTACATATCTTGTTGTTAGCTCTGAGATTGCTAAATTCTAATATACTTTAAGGGCATAGACATATAATCGAAGGTGACGATATACGATTAAACAAAACTCCTGTGTGGGTAACAGGCGGAAACTGGGAGCCCCCACCAATATAGAACTTTTCCATTGGCCTCAAAGTGAAAGAAGACAAAAGAAGCTTACGGTGAATAATAAACTTGTACGTCATACTCTGCTACTCAAACATTTGTGCAAAAATAACAAATCATGAAGATATCTTCATTGGGAAAGAGAAATAGAAGAAAACTTATTTCGGTCGAAGATGCTCCTCGATCTTTAGCCCAGATGCAGGCTTATGTAGCTGTGTTCGAACTTCCGTCGTTTATTACTTTACAGATGTGATGAATGAGGAACGGCCGCCACATCTTTTGAAACTCTAAAGAAGGGGGAAGGTAGTGGGGTAGATGAGAGAGCGACTGATAGCGACTCTGGTGGGCTGCAGGGCAGTCCCAGAGTGTATGTTGGTTACTGGTGTATCCACTGCAGTGAGAGCAGATGGGTCGGCCTTGGGCATTGTTAATGTAATCCATATAGGTCGGGGTAAGTAGATTGTGTTTTGCGCATTACGTATGAAAGATGCTTCCTCTCTTGATAGAGTATATGACGGTGAGTGTAGAATAGTGGATGCTCAGCGTCCATCCCTAGGAATTTATTTTTTTAACATTATGCAGATTCTTTCTTGTCAATTTCGATATATATTCTAGCACTGATGGCCACACCAAATCGAGTCCCGAATTCGGTTCACGAGTGAGCTCGTGAGGTCGGCTATTCCCTGTGAGTTCCTGTTGTCCTGGGACCCATTGGGTCATAATTTTAGCAGCGGGTATTTGTGCATGTGTCGTTGCAGAATGCTGTGGATGTTTGTGGGTAGTTAATTTTTTTATAAAAGCTCGGCAGGTATGTTGGCTATCCGTTCTCATTATGGGGTCTTTCTTACTCCTCGTATTTAATGAACTCGGTTATGGCCATTGCGATTGGCTAGCAGCTCAGCGTGCATCGGGGCAGGAACTCCCTGGCACTCCCGTGTCATGATTCTCTTCCGGCACCATATTGCTAGCGCGCATTGCTCTGCATTAAAACTGGAGTCCGTATAATAGATTGCTACGTTTGAGTGCTCGGCCTCTTTATCTCGGGGGAATTCGCTCTATCGATTATTCTGTTTATATCCCTTATTTTATGAATATTGTTAGGAATCGAATCAACTTTGATCCGGGGTAGTTGCCTCCATGGTGGGGTTCCCAATGGAATGGGAGCATACTGCCATTCCATCGGGAACTTCACCGAGAGTTTAAAAGACTGTCATCTGCGCTTGTGGAGCATTAGTGCTTTATCCGATCAAGATTAGACGTCGCTTCTACTGCCTGGGAATTTACTTAATTCTTCAAAATTTAAGCGAGTTGAATGCGTCCAGAGGCGCTTTATTCGCTTGATATATAACCGATTGCAAAGGCTGGGACGTTCCCCTCGAGGCAGAAAACTTTTCAAACAGCTGGACTGCAACATCGCAAACCTAGGTTAGTTATATATTCATAGTGTTGGTTGGATTCAAGTTGACAAATAATTAAGGCCGTTATGCAGATTATATGAAGGTTTATACGCATGCGTCCAGGCGGCCCAGCTTTTATGGTTGATGGCTGGCTTCAAGTTCACAAATATTTAAGGGCGTTATGTATATTATATGAAGGTTTATATGCATGCGTCGAGGCGGCCCAGTTTTTATAGTTGACAAATAAAGAAAATCGCAAGCAATACCTTTCCCTAAATTGAGTAACGAAAACAATATTGCCCTCTTAATGTTTTGTACGGGCTGGTGTGACTCAATGGGCAAAAATAAATGTGATTGCTGACGCACCGCGATTCCTAGCACGAAATTTCGCCCTTTTCAAATTGCCGCTTCGTCACGCACGCAAAGCCTAGTGAGAAGCAGGGCTCGTTTGTCCCTTTTTACCTTAGTTTCTTTATTTCAAGAAAAGAAGGAGAAAAGCTCGCATAGACCCAGGGAAGCACACTGTTCTCTAGAGTTAATGACGTTCCGAGATGGTTGGTTTTGGTAACGTTTCGGGCCATTCCTCGACCTACTGATCCAACTACGTGTTGTCGTTATGATCCCCGATCACAACCTAGCAAAGTGAAGATATTCCAGTTGCTGCAGTGATCATTCGAGCTTTGAGTAGTCGGTAATAGGTCAATGTTTTAGTAAACGAGTTGCGGTGTAAAACTTCTACAGCATACGATCACATAAAATATCTAATAACGCAAGTTGACAATAATGTTTATTATGCCCACAAAGCGGCGTTAGAATGGGTCAAAAGGTTCACTTCTGGCGCTTAGCCAATCGCTTTAACATAGAATTGAGGGACCATCCTTATTTCTAGTTTTCACTCACCAGTCGCGTACCGAATGGCATTGCTCCTAGTTTCCGCCAAAAGGAGTGAGCCAAATGTGCTGCATCACTTTTCGGAAAATTAACTTCAGGCTTTAGGGGCGACTACCTAAATGAAATCATTATCATGTCCAGTTAGTTGTTTTAAGAGTTTGTCGATTTGAGATTGTTCAGAAAGGCTTCATGCTTGAGTGGTCCACACACGCCGCAATACGCACCTGCAACTCCCCGCTTGCCGTTATAGCACCTATGCCTTACTACCTCGGCCGCAAGAAAAAGCAACAAAATGCTGTAAGCTTTGTCAAGAACATTCGGTCATGCCACTTATCACTGAAGGGTGAATACAAGGATGGGTTTCTGAATACTATGATAAATAAATAGCTAAGCATCGAGTATACATGCATGCCGCTTTAATGGTGCTTTTCGGTCATATTAAACGTTGTTGTAAACTTGTGTTACCAGACATCTTATGGAATTTTATATACTTCACCTAGGTGTATGCACGATATAGTTTTCTCAAATATATTAAACAAATGTTAATAGGTCTGAACCAAACCAACTTTCTTAAATGGCGTAGTGTGCCTGGCGCCGCGAGAGTTCCGAATACACTGATGTCTCGTTAATATGGATACCACCTTTTTCCCCAAAATATTGTCGATAATGTGAGTTGTCCATAACAACGACACAAAATGCATGTAGTTTCCCAGTTTGTCCAAAAAAATGTTTTTCATAGAGCGAAATAACCACATTAACGGAATTCCTATTAACATCCGTAGTCGAACTTTTGTCCTGCGTACTGTTGCATTCCGCGTAGCAGTTTTCGATGGAATTATTTGTAAGATTTTAGTTCCCAAGAAATCAATAAAGGGATACATTTAATTTTGATTTATATATGTTTTCAAGTTATTACATTGGTCATGTGTAGGAAACAACTTATACGATAAGTTTCACATACCGTCCATGCACCATTTTTACTTTGTTTGTGTGTCAAATCGAAGTCAATGAATACTCTAACAAGGTGCCAGTAATTTTAATTTATAGATATACAAATGATACAACCAGGCATCGCGTACTAAAATAGAAATAAAATGATTTTCTTTTTTAAATGTGCGGAACTAAATGTTAAAACCACATATTGCATCTGATTTTTATTCAATGTTTTTGACCTTACCGGAAGTTCTACATGCGAAAAAAATAAACAGTATTTGAAAATGATATCTTAGAAAATATTGATGTCAAATATTGTACTTTTAGAGTTTTTGCTTACGATCAAAAGCATGTTTTCGGCAAGATAAAGTGTCTGATTATGAAGAACTTGTGATTGATAAATAGGTATTTGTTTAAACTTTCGTTCGATTTGTAATTTATGTAATAAAAGTGATTGTTACAGAAGTTGCCAACATCCAACTTCAGTAAATTAGGGCCGGGTTCTCAAGTATTTTATAAAGAATAACAACAAAAATGTTAATAAATTTCCGCTCTTAATGTAGTTAAAAACATGTAATATATATATTTTTGTTTGTTTTACGCAAGGTGTTTGAACCTGGTAACGCTACCAACTACGCTACCTGTGACGATCGCCCGAGTCCCGATAACAGTCTTTGGTCCTTTAGAAGTCAAATACTGGAAAACTAAAATATGATGCAAAAACAGTTTTCAATTTAGTCCTAGACGTGAATTGTACCAGAACATATATTTTTGCGGAAGTTCTTGAGACATGAACTTTGTTTCCTGTACGATTTTGAATAAATCGCCCATGTACTATTTATTCAGCAAAATTTATATGGAATCCTGACGTTTTGGCGCCATAGTTGGAGCCTGTATACCACAGGCTCCAACTATGTCGCCAAAACGTCAGAAGTGCAACGTTTGATTTTTTATATGTTATTTTGGCACGAAATATGCTAATGAAGTTTAGTTTCAAGAAGAAAAATGTCGAGTCATACATTTATTATAATAAAAAATAGTGTGTTTTATTTCTACCTATTTGTAACAAACGGCAGAACTGGGAACAAAAATGAAGCAGCCAAGATGTTGTATCCCACTTTGCTTCGCATCAAAGTATTACCGCAAAAGAATTTTTTTTACAAAGTATAAAGAGCGGCTTTGTGTTATTACGTAAATACAGCCATAATGTATCGTGTATGCAATGTGTTTTTTTCTTAATTAAGCTGAAGAGATTTGGTTAGAAAAAGCTGCAAAAGCTGCACTTCCACGGTGTCTGGAGGAGAGATATGCGGCCAGGGGGACATAGTACAGGAGGTTAGTCGTAACTATCAGTGGGGTAATTAACTAATATATGTTAATTAACGTTATAATTACTAAAAATAAACATGGTTTTAAATAGAACTTGCAAAGCGGTAACGAAACCACTAAATCAGTCACGTCGGAAGCATGGCGGAACGCCAAGGTTACCACTCGTGAAGCAAAAGCAAGGCACTCCCTAGTCGTTGTTAGTATATTATACATTCCCTGTTAATTACTGGCTTACGGCTGCGCTACTAGGAGCATCAGAGCCCCTAAAGAGAGGGTCGCGAGATTAAAATATATAGAGATTTTATTGGAGTCCCAAAGTATGATGTCCCCTAGCCCATTTTTACGAGGTTCACTACAATGGCGGTAACCCTACAAGATTGGTTTCTGCTGTGTAAACTCACCAGATAGCTGGAAATGGAATGGCAAAGCCAAAATCATCCATTGGTCACTATTTGTTTAATGCTTTCAAAGATCAAAATGAAGGTGTACATGCCTTTGTTCTTCGACCGTGCCGAAGTCTTGAAGGAACTTCGCACATTCGTGCTTCCAGTACCTGCAGAAGGTTAAGTTTACGTCGTATTTATGTGTCACGAGTCAACGACAGATTAGGACACGCGGAGTGTGGCGAGCCTAATATGTCCTACTGTCACTGCGCAGAGAAATAGAATTCCGTCATTAGGCGATAATACCGCCGAAGAACAAATCACGAATCAAGAACCGTGAACACGATGAGCAATTACCTGCGTCTCTTCAGCTGCCATGAAAAAATACGGTTATTGGTGCAATCAGAGCGAACAGCGGGCACCAAAGAATTTAGGCTCGCCCATAGCTTTGGTTCGCAGTTCACGCTGAAATCGCCCATGTGCCCGTGCACGTGGTCACAAAACCTAGTGTAGCGCTGCTTCAAATGGTAAAGGGGCCGTGTAACAGTGTTCGGACTTCCGTCAAATAATTGTGGTAGCTGTTTCCTGTCACGTCTAGATCTAAGAACTGCAAAAAAAAGAATGCCTACGCCATCTAGTTTTAGGAGAAAAAAGATGAAAGCCGTTTTCAACTCCCTGTAACGCCGAACTAGAGCGCAGCTCTTGAGGGAGGAGGAGGGAAGGAGTACTGAGGAGGGTAAACTCCTCCTCCCTCCTCCTCAGCTCCTCATCCTACCAAATACTCCCTCCTCCCTCCTCCCCTCCCTCCTCCCCTTCCTCCCCCCCCTCCTTCCTCCTCCCTCCTCCTCCCCCTCCTCCTTCCTCCTCCCCTTCCTTCTCCCTCCTCCTCCCTCCTCCATCCTCCCGTCCTCCTCCTCCCTCCCCCTCTTCCTCCTCCTTCTAATTCCTCTCCTCACCGTCCTCCCTCCCTCCTCCCCCTCCCTCCCCCATCCTCCTCCTCCCCCTCCTCCTTCCTCCCTCCCTCCTCCTCCTCTCCCTCCTCCCTCCTCCTTCCTCCCTCCTTTCCGCGCGGTGCATTATGGGATATTTCCCATGATGCACCGCGCGGACTCCGCCGACGGCGGCGACGCCGACGGCGACGCCGCTCAACCGAAACGGGCGCCTAAGTCCTCTAAAAGTAAACAATTGACGTGTCAGCACCTCCAAACAACTCTCAACTCGAACACCGTCTTTCGAGTCACGTGAAAAGTGACGCGCAATGGGGATACGGAAGATCCGGTTGGTTCTTTTTCAGAGCCTCCAGCGCGCGCGGCCTCTGATTGCGATTCACATAGAGACCTTGAAAGTTGGTCTGAGCGATGTGGAGAGGGCGAGAAAGAGAGGGGGGGGGGAGGAAGGAGGGGAAGAGCAAAGAGCTTGCTTTTCTGTAAGGAAGTCCGACTGACGTAGTAACACAAAGGGTGAGGCTCAAGGGAGGAATCATTCTTTTCACTTCAAGCAGATGGCGCCACTAAAACTGAATATAGTACAGCTTTGTGGATGATATGAGGTTTCTGACGCATTTACTCATGTTGAAGCAAACAATATTTATCAAATATAGCATTAGATTGAGCAGATAATGACCCATCTTGCCAACTTATTACATAATACCCATTGTGCGGCACGCCTTAGTTCCTGTGACCGCCACCCCGCGGCTGCGAATCACGAAATATTCCCGTTCTTTTCTTTGCTATTACGCAACGGAATCGCGATATTTTAAAACAAAAGGAGGCGGTTTCTCTATTCTTTTTTTGGTAAGATAAACAATTTAAAAATGACAAACTGGATATTCTCTTCGAAGTTAAAATTGCTGCATCGCCCCTCTAACAGAACGACGACCTTTGGCACAATGACACATGAATGAACCTGCCTTCGACAGTTGCACGTGCCTCACGGTGTTGCTCCCTCTTTCAACACAGGAAAACTATACCCCGTAAAGCACCTCGTGCACAATACTGATTTTATATTCAACTTAATATTTGAAAGCATAATTTTACACCAGACATGAGCAGAATAAATTAGTGTTAGTATAGGCTACAATTCCGATAAAGCAAAGAACTTTTAGAAATAATTTAACACGAATATTCAAAATAAACTGAATACCGCGTTAAAAGTAACTTTTCGAGTGTGCATTATTTCTGCATGGTAATTTCAGAAGAACTCGTAAAATCTGCAAATACCAGAATTATTCGTATGAAAAGTTAACATAGCACTACATCAATAAGTACGAAAATAAATCAACATTAATAAAAAAATAATTTAGAACGATGTTCTTATTAAAACTTGATGTTGTCACTTCACTAGCGACTTGGTACGATTGTTAACAATATGACTATGACTGTAAACAAAAATATGCTCAGATGGGAGTAAACCGCTTGTCCTCTATCCCAATCACATGTAGAAGTTTTCTATATTTCGCCGCAGAAAGGTGTTCAGTTCACTCCCGTGCAGACGTTAATTTTTGGGGAGTGCAAGGGAGCAAATGACCACGAAATTCCTTTAGCACTGGAGTTATTACGATGATCCACGGGAGTATTCTTCCACATTCATCCAGACGTTTTTACGTGGACACATGGGAGTAATGTTTCACATACATCTAAGAGCTTCAATGGCCATTTTTATCATTTTCTTGCGTCCTTGAGGGTTCTTTAGTCAGTCAATGTGAAGGGAAAGACATAATATAGCATCATGCACAAAATAAATTTATTGCACAGATCATGCGTCCACAATCAAACATCACCAACGCCAAAAGATCAGTAAACACAGAATTCGAAACTTTCGTATTTTTCATTTACAAGGTGGGGACACTAACTGCCCACTAATATAACACACTTCTATAAACTATGCAGAAATCGAGATGCTTTGCAGTTAACAATCTCATTCAAAACTTGTTTTTATACGCTGCAAACATGGCAGCACCTAACCACGCAAAAACAACGTATGTGCGTGACTACACGCAACAAAACAATATGCATGAATAGAATCCAGTTTTTGCAGTGAAAGGTTTTTTTGGTTACTCTACAGAGCACCACGTCATTCTGCAAAGTTAAATGCAACCCCAAAGATTTAACACATACCTCTTAGCAGGAGCAAACTGCTGAGTGTGCAAAATAGAAGAGTGAAGTAAGAACTAAAATACCACTAACACACGTAGTGAAACCACACTGACTAATTTTTTCTTATTTAATACTATGCAAGATCCCGAATAAATACCTTGCCCTTTTTATTTCAGATGTTCTTGCAGCGATTCATCTACTCATTGGGTGTCAGTTACGCTGCTTTCTATTAAAGACATAACTATGTGGTACACCGAACTGAAAATATGTAAAAATATGTCCCAGTCAGCTCTAAACACTGTGCATAAAACAGTGGAATGCAATTATATACGAAAAATAAGCCTTGGGCGATAGTTTAAAGAAAGACAACAAATGAGTTGAACCGCGTCGAAAACCCCCAATAAAACGTATTTGCCAAGGCGCGGAGAAATAAGTGGAGCAAAAAGCTGAAGCAACCTAATGTTATCTACGTCGCACATTTCTAAGATGGCAGTGCTCTTATGACGGTGGCTGAAGAGGTTTATAAAACTGCTAGAACACTCCAGTGGAACAAACATTAACGGAGAAGTGAAACAAGTATAATACAAAATATACAAACATCACAGCTTTTGAACTATCACATCAGACAGATATCAAGACGGTAAACAGTTTTGCCCAGAAGTGACCAGCATATTATCGGACATTGACTGCACTGCCACGGAAATGCACTGATTTCAGTCATATAACCTCCGTGGCTGAGCACGTTTGCGCCATGCCACATATATCGACGGCGCGAAACAGAGCACCTTTGACGCAGTGGACTTTGTATCCAAAGGTATGCTCGGATGCGTACAAGCAGAACTGTACTACATTCTGAGTCACTACCATACCGAAGGCAGCTCGTCTCTTGTATTGCTTCCACAGTTGTCATTAATGCAGGTGCTTTGCTTTTTTGGCACCATGATTACCCTGCATTACATAAACACTACGTGCATATTGTGTTAAATAAATGATACAGCATATTCACGGCTCTACGGAAAAGAACCCAGACCGATGAGGACACTTCTGTGGTAAGAGTTCATGTTGCCTTGAGTGTAAAATTGGCTTACGGTGTAGGGAACACTCGCCTAAATGTGCAACACAAGTAGCATTCGCTCGGTGAAAGTATCAACTTCAGTACCTTGAGACACGGCTTCAAGTAGCACAGTCCCAAAAAGGCATGCTCAATCAATTTCAGCATCCTGTGTACCTTCTATGCAAACTCGTCACGAAAAACCCAATATGCAGAAAAAACGCAAGCTGCTTCTGACAGCAGCGTGGACACCGTGAAGAGCCACTCATTGTCCATCCACAGTGAGACCGGTCTGTCTGCCGCATCCACCAGACAGGGAGTTAGTGGAATCTCATTCTTGAAAAAAAAAGCAGATAGCAGAGACAAATAAATATAACAATTACAATGCTACATATTCATGATGCAATGTTTTAATTCCCTAATGGTTAGCCATAACCCCTAATGGCGGCTGCAGCAGAAAACCGCAAAAATGCACTCACAAGCAAATGTAAAACCAAGAAGAATGTAGGAAAACAAAGGTGTGCTGCCATACATCCACAATTTTGTGCACATGATGAAAAAGATCGCCGCAAACACGAGGTTGGAGTAGCCTTATCCGCCCCTTTCAAGCTAAAAGGGTTATGCAAGAGAGTGAACAAGCCGGAAAACAACACAAAAGGTCAAGCATCATGTAGGGTAAAACACACAAATACACGTACGTTGAATGTATCGATGGAGTGGAAATACCACTGACGCGTGGAGAAACATACATCGGACTGACTGGAGACATGTCTAAACGAGAGACTAAAAAAGTACAAATATACATGCGGTGAGCTGCAAGCACCTGGTGACGTTGCAGCTGCGAAGCTCTAATTGGAACTACCACCACATTAACTAGATTATGAGTCAGGACCAAGCGCATTATCATGCAGGCATGTCACGTGCCTTCGGGGAGGTACGGCACGTGCGTCGGTGAACCTTCAATAGCTTTGTACAATATAAATAAATAAAATTACTTCAAAAGATCCCGCAGCACGACAGGCCACACATCAGCTCCAAGGTACCGATAGCATAGACATACACACCATTGAGATCAAATGTCCACAAATACCAGAAAGTACATTCATTATCCCAGTTGCTTCCACGATTTCTCAGGCAAACATTCGTCTTCCAAAGCTCCGGCATTTGTCCGTATTCTAAAACACCGGCGTCTACAATTGCCCGCGATGACATTTATCACCCGCTCTTTAACTCTTAAAAACTATCAGGTAAATCTTCGCCTTTTGGAAATGGAGTACAGAAGAGCAAGAAGAAGAAACGAAAAATAAAGAGTTGTTAATCCGCGCTTTCAGATGCACGTCGTGTTCTGCTCTATCATGTCGTCTTCTTTAAATTATAATTTACGTGTTTGTTCAGTGTAGCTGTTGCAGCACAACCTACCTCATAATGTTAAAGCAATTAGCCTAAAGTTAAGCACTGCGTACATGCCCGCTGATTTACCTTGAGTTATCTCTTTACGCGTTATTCACGAGATGGAGAAATCCGACACACCAAACCGCAAAGAGGGCGTCACATGATGCTGACGTCACGCCTTTCTGGGTCGCTGCGGTGACGTCGAGCTCCGCGTCGGGGGCGCGGAGGAAATGCTCAAACGGTACGAACGCTCCTCAAATCCGACGCAGGTTCCGCGTCGGAGGCGACGAGCCTGCATCGCCGGCTGACGTCATGCAGTTCCGTCCGGTGGTTTCCCCTTCGAGTGAACACCGCATCAAGGCCTTTCCAAGCACGACACTTCAGTAATCGTGAGGCTACACGACTCCGTCGAAAATTGTGGAAGTTGAAGCGCCCGGCAGTCCGGCAATCCGATGTCTGTTTGAACACTACCAAGCAAACATCACAATTTTCCTCCTCGCTTCCTCCGCTTTTCGGTGTCCTCGGTGCTCGTCAGAAATGGTCGTCACACGCCACCTTCCAATGCTGTCCGTCTGTTCTGCCGGGCCCTTGTATGCTTGGCCGTGTTCCAAAATTTACTTGATCTTACTCCTGGGTAAGGGTTTTGTACTCTTGTGGTCAGAAACCTACCCGCGTCCAGCGTCGCCCTATCTGTGTTATAACATGACACGACCCGCCGGAGCAGCTGGGATCTATTTGGGTAAGACTTAGAACACAGACCTTCCGTTTCCCGTTTTTAGGACATGAAGAGCAGCGAAAGCATTGAGCGACTGGCTGACAGCCAACAGAGCTTGTAGGTGGATGTCCCGATCCACGTGATGAGCATGTTCAAGGCCCCCGTCCAGGATACCGGTGAAATTTGACGGAGTGAACTTTCCCCTCGGCAAACAAAAACGGACTGAAGCCGCACGACTATACGTCGGAGTCGTGTCGCATCACGAATTCTGGAGTATGCTGTTGAACGGGTCTTTCGTGGGAGGGGGGAGGCGGTGCGATACTCTTTGCTGTGGCATAAGCCCTCCAACTATTGACATCTACTTTATGGTCCATTTGGATTCCGGCTCTAGCCAGAACACGTGCCAACACTTCACTTGTTCCTGGTTAAGCGAGCATTCACTGGGGTACCATGAGTGTGTGCTCGACTATTGAGCGCGTGCTACCGGTGAGCTTCCACGGCTCTTCTACAAGGCGCATTCCACACCCTCAAGATTGCACTTCTTAGCAGCCAATTGATGTGAGCTCGTCTTGAACATGCACTCTAAACATCGCCCTCAGATATAGCGCCCAGTGAACACCCCCTATCGAAAACGCTGATGCGCGTTGTCGGCCGGGACGGCGTACTTTCTTGTGGCTGCTGGTGCGGATGACGTTTGTTCATGCAGCGGGCAGTTTGCTCAGTAGTTTTGCCTCAGTAGCACATACTTCTACTTCAAGGCAGAATTCTTTAAGAAGACAAGCGAAACAGCGATGGCGTGCATTAATTTTCGTCGCTACAGAAAACCTATACATGGAAGCCATTGAAGAAACGGTGCTGCAATAATTCGCCGCAGGTCCCAAGTGTTCTTGCAGCATGTAGACGACTGGTTCTGAATTTTAACACATCTGAATTGGACAAGTTTCTGACACACAACAGCTTCATTGAGCCAGCCATAGAGTTCACTTTAGAACAGGACAAAAAAACTCTTCCTGATCTAGATGTTCTGATAAAGACAAAAAGAAGAGCTGGAATTTTTTCTGTATTCATAAAACAGACGCACACAGGGCACTAATCGCGTAAATGCACTCTCTCAGAATTACGAGAGAGGTATACCTCTTTACAACGTCGGCTAAAAACGACCAGAACGCACTGAACGCCGTAAAGGAGTCAGGCTGTATTATGTACGAAGCCCAAAAATACTTCGTAAATAATGTAAAGAAAAAAATTAAGTTACTTCGCATCAGGACTGTATGACGTGGGAATAAAACTAGCAGGAGCTCAAAATGTGTCACCAATTAGAACAGTGCATTAAAAATATTATAACAGGTAAGTGTCCTGTGTCCAGATGAAAAAACAAACAAAAAATACTAAAACGTCAACAAACTAATTTAGAAAGCCTGCTTAACAGGATAATGCTTCCGAGCATAGACCGGGCCGAGAGCCCGGCAAGGTCACTCTTTATTAGGCCAAGTATATCTCCTGAATCTACAGTTGCCCTGCACAACATAGACAAGGTTCCTTACACCATTTCATGAAAGAGGATGGTGGAGCCAGGCAAGACCGACTGGAAACATCTGTACTTTTTTGTTTTTAATTGTACCATTGATATTAGAATAACCTCATTTCTATCCCACGTTATGGCAACATCCACAACGTGAGTTCTACCACCTAACGTGATAACAACGTCGGGCTGGAGCGCAACCCGGCTGGCGAAACGTGAGCTGTTCCGCACTTGATTGTAGCATGCGGATGGTCTCTTTGGACAAGTCTTATACTTTGTTTACACCAAAAAATCGTGCCCTTCCGATTTCTGATAGAAAACTTTTCAATAGTCCAAAAGGATGTGGAATGCGGTCTCTGGCTTGAGATGACAGGGACGACAAGGACGGGAAATGGATCGATGGAATGCCTGTTTGATAAGACTCGTGTCTGTACAAGGTTAGTACATAGGCGGCTTAATGCGATCTCGGTCCGGTAATTATTTTATTCTAGTTTTAAGCCAACGGTTTGCTAATGACTTGTTTGTGTGCGAAAATATCTTTGCGTAACCCTTCTTTAATTCTTTCCATAGATTCGAGCACGCCCGAAGACAAGGTGTGATCGACATGCTCACAACCATTGACCCCCGTCGGTACACCAAAGATTTCACCGATTCGCTGGAAATCACGTTCGAGGCTCTCCTCTGAGGTCGAGTCAACAAAAGAGTTTCCAAGTCAAAGGAGTCGCGCCATCGACTTGGATTGTAGTGATTGACCCAGCCGTTCTAAATTTAAAAGCCAGATTCGACCCAGCCGTTCTAAATTATAAAAGCCAAAACCCCCGGATAACGATGAGATATTGATGTGGGCGGACGGAAATAACTGCGAAAAATGCAAGGGTTGTTTGATTTGTGTTCTGATAGACTTGTCCAAACGAGCACCCTCTTAGCTAACATTTATGGTGTTGGAAATTAGGTACAGATATGCTGGCATTATCACTGTGCTTATGCAACAAACTTTTCGGGAATAGTCTGAGAGATGAACATATGAGCAGATCAAACAGTTTGTCCAGTTTCGGAGGCTTTGCATTGGGAATGTTTTTTGCAGAAAGATTGATTCCGAGATATGTAATTGGACTGTCCGTCGCCACTGATTGCACCTCCACCCGGCGGCTGTAATGGATGGAAGATGATAATTAAACCAGGTGGACTTACTGTCATATGCCCAACCGAAGTACTGATATTTGGATGGATTGAGATACAAGTGAACGGAAGACAAAAATAAAAGCCGTTTACAACAGCCTGTAACGCCGAATTAGAGCGCATCTCTTGGGGAGGAGGATGGAAGGGTGCTAGGAGAGGGTATGCCCCTCCTCCCTCCTCCTCACCTCGTCATCATGCCTGCTACTCCGCCACGGGGGCCACGTGGCCTCACGGGGGCCACGTGACTTCAGGGGGGTCACATGGCCCCCGTAAGGTCACGTGACCCCCGTGACGTCACGGAGATCACGTGGCCCCAGGGGGGGTCACGTGACCTCACTGGTTACGCAAACGCCGACGCCGACGCTGACGGCGACGACGACGACGCTCAAGCCGGAAACGGGCGCGTAAGAGCTGCGCTTTCAACGGTATCTGTCTCTTTCAGGATAGCTCTCAACCCCTTGAAGCTATTCAAAGGCTTATAACATATCCTCTGCGAATGTCATTGCCAACGTGAAGCCCTCAGTGCGATTTAGATCCGAACCGGAATTGTTCAAGCGCTCAAGAAGCGGATCCATCACTGCATTGAAAATAAACGGAGGTAGGGGATGACCCTGTTTGATGCAATGGTGGGCCAGGATCCCCGCACCATCAGTCTGGCGGAATATCCAAAACGTTGTAGAACACCCCATGTAGCAGTGACTTAAAATCTACAGAGAGTGCTGATGAATTTCGCGATCCTGTAGAGCCGGGAAGATGGCAGAGTGGCTGACAATGTCAGACGCCTTACGAATGTCTAAACTCATTGCAAAAATGCTCTGTCCACGTCTTTTCTTAGCGTTCATGATGCCCGAAGGAGCAAGAGGTTGGAGGACACGTTACAACCTTCTGCGAAACCCGACTAGAAGTGGTGGAAGCTGTTATCCGCAGAGAAGCACACGAAAAGAACCTTGGAAAACAATAGTATGCGTGTGATTAACGAGACAGTAATGGGTCTAAACTCCGACGCGTCTGAGGCAGTAGCAGCCTTAGGAATAAAAACTGAACGAAAACACTTTAAGCTCGCCCGTGATGTTCCTAAAATACAGTCAGTCCTTGAAAACCCAATCTACATAGAACAACTAGAGAAACCCTTCGTGTTTCAAAGAGAAAGAGCCACCCGGCCCCGGTGCCCTGTCTGACAGAAAACTTGGAAGTGCTGAGAAGTTATTCTGCGGAGAAGAACCCCACCTTTACAGATGTTTTAAGACTGCAAGTCAGAGACTCACTGACTGGCTGTGACTCACTCGAAAATAGTGAATCAGAAAGTATAGTATAGGTCCACTAGGAGACAAAAACCTGACGACTTTTCCATGCGGAGTTTGTAAGCCAGTACTTTTGGAACTAAGTTGTGTAGTCTCTGGTACTCTTCAAACCTTAAACTCTTTCTTTGTTTACGATTTAAGTAACAAGCAATGGGAACTTACTGACGTGAACGTGTAACTTGTTCTCGGTGATGAATATTGATTATTTCCATGAGGTGGCGCAATTCCTCATAATCGAAAGGAGTTACTGTTAAAGCAGAAATGGGATCTTTCCCTATACGAAGAAAATCCGCAAAGTGCTTTTGCACCTCGTCTGTGGATAAGTCCAGAGGTGAGGGGAAAGGTGGACTGTCCTCGTGATAGGCTGGGTGATGACGAGGTGTCAACCTCCTCTTTCTAGAATTTCCTTATATTTTATGGTTTTCCTTGCCTCAGTGAGACTAGCTCTTGTTCTCGATGTATGTATAGTGTGTATGGCTACATTAATGCTAATGGCGCATTCGGGAATGGTATGCGTAATTCTCGCTAATTCCGCTATGTCAGAATCAGTCCAGCGAGCATGGGAACATGCTCGTTGTGGCGACGGACCGACAGCCAGCATGGATGAGGGAAGACTAAGAAACTGTGGAAGCGATGTACTAGCTACCGGCATGGAGGAGGGCGTAACAGTAACCTGAACAGGAGCTCACTGCGAAGAACTTGGACAGGGTGGAGGTGCAGAAAGTCCATTCAAAAACGAAGTTACTGCTGCCAAAAAAGTCTGAGAAGATGAACCCTGTTGGTGTGCGACTAATTCAACACTCTAACACAAAACATGGGTCCACGGGTTTCCCACTACTGCCCTTACATTTGGAGTAATGGAAGGACATGGAATTAACTATCTCGTATGACCGTGTGTTGCACTTGGAGCATAACCAAGTGAAATTCAACCCATGGCAGCCTGTGTAGTGTCCCTGAAGTTTGACTCGAGAGCTTAGAATGAGATCACATAGGTGACATTATAAAAAGGTTGGAGGGAAGCAAGAAGTGTAAGCGTTGTCGCTGCCATACCCACAAAGTCAACCGGGAATCAGTTAACCAAAAAGTAAAAAAGGAAGTCAAAAGAACGAAAAGGAAGAGAAGCGGGGCGCACCTGAAGCAGTTTCTTAGAAAGTACACCCAAGCGGAACGTGAGCTGTGTTAGACTGCTACACTACTTGAAGATGACTATCCTCACTTTTCACCGACGAGTATGCCGGACAAAGATAGCTCCTGGTCTATCCATCAAATCCTTATAGTTTCAAACACGTGAGAGGTTTCTCTCGGGCACCGCCAATCACCCGACTACAGAGGGACAAGCTTAGGCAGCTAGTAAATAGCACCACGCCTTGCCGTTCAAGCTTGACTGAAACCATCCTACGAGTCACAAGGCGTCGGTTAGTCAGGACTCTTGTCCAGGTTGAGTGAGGCCTACAGAAGAAAAGGAGATCAAACCGTCTTTGTTGACTTCAAGACGAACAGTTACATGAGCAGTTTTATGGAATTTACTGCCCGTCGCATGAACAAAAGTAATCAGCACTTCCAGCCACAGGCAAGAATACATTCCCGGCTAAACTCGCGCTTCAGCTTTTCCTATATATCATAAGCACGTGAAGCGATGGCACGTGTGCTGGCTAGAGAGAGGATCCAAATGGCCCACAAGCCAATATCAACACTAAAACGGCTGATGCCACGACCAAAATATTGCCTCCTAAAAGAGAGCGCAGGGTGTCTCTCATGGGCTTCCATGCGCGGACTGTACAGCAACGTACATCGGTGAAGCCAAGAACTTCCAGGAGAGAATACGAGAACACTAAAACGACGTTCGAAACTTTGACCACGAGGGCAGCGCGCTTGCTCAACACTGCGATGTCAAAGACAACCCCATTGACTTCAAAGGGGCACTGAAAGGTCAAGATCATTTTTTTTGTATCCGAAACGATTGAAAATGATGTCTGGAAATTACACTCAAAACTCAAAGGTTAGGAACTCAGTGTTTATGAAGTGAAAAAACAATTTCCAAAAGCCGAATTTCAAGTTCCCGCGCGATCCGCAGTGCACTGACGTCAATCATTGATTCGTTTTGTAATCTGAGTTCCTTCCCGCCTCCGCACCGTCCCAACCGGAAGTGTCGTGTTCTCCCGCATCCCACGATCAACCGTGGTTCTCCGTGCGTGCTTGTCACCGCTGTGAGCAGACGACGTTTCATTTTGGAGTTTGAAGTTCTTTTAGGGCCCTTTCAGCGATCTCAAATTTTTAAAAACGGTTGGAGGTCGAAGAAGACGCGCAGTGGACTTTTGTGATCGGGGGCTATGTCGCACCGGTGCTGCGTCAAAGGCTGCCCCGGCAGAGTCGCAGCCGAAAGTACGGTGCACAGTCACCAAACCCAGTTTGTTTCGACCGTTTGACGATTTGGTTTTCGAAGCCTGAGAGGTCGTCGAGCACCGAAAAGAGAACTTGGTCCGATTTCCAGATTCTCTGATCATCCTCAGTGCTGCATGTGCCAAACCCCGCCATGTTTTCTGAGGGAGGATAAAAAGCCAGTAGTCGACATCACTTCTGGACTCCAATTTTCGATATTTCAAAACGATGAGCGTATGCCTGCGCAATGGCGTTAAAAATATGTTTTACAAATGCCGTTATTACATCATATATAAATGTGCTTCCGAGGCTCCTAAATTATATAATCGATTACCTCACTCATAAAAAGAAGCGAGGAGGTGAGAAGAGGGAGAAAAAAATGCCAAAGGTAAATGAGCGCGAGCGCGCGTAGTGGTATTTGTTTTGTGTGTCTACGGGCTACAACTTGCATTGTTTCGACAACAATAAATTAAAGACGTCTACAAATCTCTGCAATGCAAAACTAGAGCGCGGCTCTTGAGGAAGATGAGGGGAGGGTACGAGAGGGTATTATGCCCACCTCTCCCGTACCCTCCTCCTCCTTTCCTCTCCCTCCTCCTCTCCTCCTGCTGCTGAATTTGTTCATGGGTGAAGTGACACGAAGGCGGGACGTCATTTCCCCGCTAAATTTAGAGGGGAAACTTAACCCGTTAAATTTAGCGTGAAAATTTACCCCGTTAAATTTAGCGTGAAAATCTCCCGGCCAGATTTAGCGGAAAAATTTCCCCGTACTGCAAATTTTCCCGCCAAATATAGCCGGGAAATTTTCCCGCTAAAGTTAGCGGCGAAAGGTTTTTCGCTAAATTTAGCGGGAAAATAGCTGAAAACGTTTTCCCGCTATATTTAGCGGGAATATTTCCCCGCTAAGTTTAGCGAAGAAATTTCCCCGCTAAATTTAGCACGAAAATTTCCGCTAAATTTAGCGTGAAAATTTCCTCACTAAATTTAGCGGGAAACTGTGACGTCCCATAATGCAACGCGCGCGTTTACGCCGACGCCAACGGCGACGCAGGCGCCGCTTAACCCTAAAACGGGCGCCTAAGAGCTGTGCTCTAAGAATGCGACTTTTGGGGTGTCAGTACCCCTTCAAAGGGAACGGAAACGAAATGACGTGAGCGCGAGCTCTCTATCCCTCGCTTCAAAGTCGTCCAGCCATAAGCGCAATGTGTATCGCGGTCGTGACGTCAAGAATTCCAGCACGGTCAAGGGTACGGCAGTTGCGATCCTTGCCGCTTGTTGGCGTCAACGCGTGACAATCTCGCCTAGCAGCAACATCCGAGGACGGTATGGCCTATGGCCTATACATAGCTTGCCCGTAACATCATATGCGGTCATGCTGGTATTTTATGTGCCAAGAGCGTTCGCTTTACCGTGTTAGTTTCGTATGATTGGTCCTGACAGAGATCCCCGCATCCTCAGATCAAACTCCTACCTAACGTCTGCAAAGAACGGCGATCTCTATAGTGTGCAATGCACGTTGCAGAACTACTGTGGAACTGAGACTGCAGCCAATGCCACAACCACGGCAGTCAGATGCCGCTGCTTTGAAGCGTTGTTCCACAAAACAACCGACGGCTCGCTCTATACTCTTAGAAAAAGGGGACCAAAAGGAGGTAACAGACCGCCATTACCACCCTCCTTCCGGCCAGGGGGAGCACTCCGCTTGTTACCTCCTCAGGCGCAGCAGACACTAAGAATGCGTTGCTACAAGGTGAAGTTCGCTGCGAAGGAGCAGCAACGAGGTAAATATTACCTCTCAGAGGGTGCAACTGTTTGGGCGCTGCCAGAGCTTGGGCGCTGCGATTGGCTGTGGAAAGGCACAAACGAGTTCGCTAATTGGTCTCCTCGTATGACACGTCATTCTTCCCGCACGCGGGGAGAGCGCCTGCCCGGTGCCGAGCGCGTTCCCCACCGACGCTCCCCTCTGGTCATAACGGTCTGTCTTCTCGAACGTTCGACGGAGGCGTCCCAGCGCGGGAACGTTCTTTATTGTTCTGTTCGGCTCAGTCTCTTCTTACGAAGTCCCCGACAGCGCTGCATTGACTTCAGTCGAAGATCCAAGTCGTGTGCACCATATGCAAGTAAGGAAATGTTCTGCGCGGGCGACGCTTGGCGTCGGTTATGACCGTCCCGGGAAGGCGACCCCCGTCTTCCTTAGACAAAGGGTTGGCGGACATGTTTGCACGTTTGAAGGCGTCGAGCGTTCGATAAAATTAGTGTGTGGTGCGAACGAAGACACGGATTAGACCATCGAAGTTCATAAAGAGCATGAACAGGAATGACTGTCGCTTTCACTAGCGCATATTTAGAAGTTTGACAAACGCTAACCAGTGGCGTAGCCAGGAGCTTTTCCCGGTGTATGTGTGTGCGGGTGGAGGAAGGGGGAGAGCGGCTGCCCGGTGAACCTGGAGCCGGGCGGCCGGGCGGAAAAGACGCCTTTTGAATCGGGGGTCGCCTACGTTTAAGGCGTGAGGGGCAAAGAGGTTTTCTCTTTTGGGGGCCGTTGGTGTGTCGCTTAGGACGTTAAATTGAGGATCTGATCAAATATTTGAAAATCTCATAAGAGTGGTTGTTGTCTTTTTTTTTTTTAGCCCATCAGGCATTCATTGGCGGCACCGGCCAACCGGCGTGAATAATTCTCAACGTCGTTGATATTTGTAAGTCAGTGTTAAACACTAAATTTTAATATCAGCGTTATTTTTTTTATTTAACGAGGTTCAATAAATATTTTGGTAAAATGTCACGTTACTTTGAAATACCGAATATAAATGTCTCAGCTAATTATTCGTGCGCTTCACAAACATTAATAGTAGTATATTACGGAATAAGGTCATGAAGTTGTTACCGGCAGCGAGACTAGCAATTACATTGTCTTGGCATTGTCTTTGAGTGTGATCAGGCATTTCTATAAGTCTGATCATTCAGTAAGCGAGTTAGATATGGCTCAAGTTTGCATTATTTGAAGTTGATTGAATATATTTATTTCGTCCTGCGGCAACGTTGTAGGGTGATTTCGTCGAGGGTACTGGATGCCTGCTACCTTGGACGCATCTCGGGACAGTTCTTAACACTGTTTAATGCAGGTAAGCGTAGTCTGATATTTTATTTTGATTTTCTTGTTCCCATTTGTGCACTTGAAATGGGGCTCTTGATCTTTATGTTTATTTTGTGTGTGTGCTGTTTGTTCATTTCCGAGAAAAAATTGAGGGTATACTTCGAGTAAATAAATTAGAGTAAGACAGACGAGGCGCTTGAGTGTGTCTTTTTCGGTGTTCTTTTTTGTGTTTTCGCCCTTGTATGCTGTTCGTCTCGTGTCTAAATAAAACATACTGTTACGAAGATGTTTGGCCGGCAGCAAATGACACTGATGCGTTCACTCAGTGAGATAGAAAGTGATTTATGGAAGCCGGGCCGTGCGTGCAGAGCGTGGCACGTGATGGTCAACCACGCCACTGGCCCATTGTTGCCGTCTTCTTCGTTGTCACATTACGCCCTCCTTTAGAGAGGATGACCCGGCCGATGAATGAAGGAAACACGAGAGTAAACTGAAAACACACACATACACACACAGAAGACGAGGCCGAAGACACACGGTTATACGAATGAGTGCTGCCGGCCGCTTAGAATGAAAATGTTCTTGAATTTGCAGCCTCCCTCCACAGCATTGCAGATCTCTGTGCCAGTCACCGCTCCACGACGTCACGATCCGGGCTGGGGAATTGATTTGACCGCTATCAACACAGACGGGGCTTGGGACAGGGCAGGGAACATAAACTCGACTCACGTCTGTATCTCAATTTCGTCCATAGTTTATCTTGTTCACGGCGCTCTTCATAAAAACATCGTATCTCACATTCGCTGAATCTCTATCTCGCTCACTTTGGCATATGCGGCAGTTCGCGGGGTGGGGGCTGTGCGGCGGGGCTATGGTCTGGAGGTTGATCGGCTGCGGCGGAGGGCTGCTGCCACCAAGTTCCGGAGCGATGATGACGAAGAACGAAAGATGATGTACCCCGCACCTCCACCAAATGTTACGAAGATGTTCGGCCGGCAGCAAATGACACGGATGCGTCCACTCAATGAGATAGAAAGTGATTTATGGAAGCCGGGCCGTGCGTGCAGAGCGTGGCACGTGATGGTCCACCACGCCACTGGCCCATTGTCGCCGTCTTCTTCGTTGTCACAATACATTCAATTTTAATCTGGCAAATTATTTCGGCAAAAAAAAAAAAATTACACATTTGCCGAACTTCGACATTCGGCAGTTAGAAATTATTCGTGCTCTTCGCAAACATTAATAGCAGTATATTACGGAATAAGGTCATTAAGTTATTGCCGCTAGAGAGAATAGCAATTATATTGCTGTCTTAAATTTTTTTTCGCGTGGGATCAGGCTTTTTTTTTTTAAATCTGATCATTCAGTAGGCGAGTTAGATATGGCTCAAGTTTGCATTATTTGAAGTTGATTGAATATATTTCGTCCTGCGGCAACGTTGTAGGGTGATTTCGTCGAGGGCACTGGATGCCTGCTACCTTGGACTCATCTCGTGACAGCTCTTAACACTGCTTACTGCAGGTAAACGCAGTCCGATATTTTATTTTCATGTTCTTGTTCGCATCTGGCCACTTGAAATGAGGTTCTTCATTATTATCCTTTCTTTGTGTGTTCGGTTCTTGCATTCATTTTCCAAAGAAAATTGAGGGTATACTTCGGGTAAATAAAGTAGAGTAAGACACAAAAGGCGCTTAAGTGTGTCTTTTTCGGTGTTTTTTTTTTCCTTGTTTGTGCTGTTCTTCTCATGTCTAAATAAAACATACATTCAATTTCAATCTGGCAGAGCACTTCGGCAAAGATATTTGTATATTTGCCGAAGTTCGGCAGTTAGAGTTGGCGGTCATGGGAGTCTGCTGTGGTGCTGATTAGCTAATGTGGTGTAGCGCTCTGTGGTGTATGTTCTTCCTCTGTCCTTGTCTTAAAGCGCAATCATGTTTTTCACGTACAATACCAACTCGCCCAACAATCAGCTCTTGTATATACTAACCTGCTACAGTAGCTGTACCCCTTTGACTAAGGTTGGTTAGTCCCCTAAGTAAATCGGGGTGACAAATTTAATCATGGCCTGTGAATACAAAGTGCTTACTAATCTACGATTACCACCCGCCATGTGATAATTTTATTCAATGGTAGTTAGTCAACAGTTAAACTGGTCATGTCTGGTAAGTATGGTTGATGCTTTATAATGCTGGAATAAGTGGCCCATCAAATGCTCCAAATGCGTCTTAGAAAAATCTAATATTTCTTCACAGTTTCTTTAAATTGGGGATGATAGGTTTCAACTTCATATCTCTTGACTTCCGTGTATTTTTGGTTCCAGGCAGGCAGTGCAATCTACCCGGTGGCTGTCAGCTCAAGCCTAATTATTCCTGAGGCACCCAGCTATGTGGCAGTGGATGGAGACCTCGAAGACGGGTCACCTGCTGAGGCAGTCCTGGTTGCATTCTGCCTCTACTTCTTCTTTAACTACGAGTAAGATCACCAGTTCAGGTGCCGATTCATTGCAATAAAGTACTTAATTGATCTGGAACACTCAAATGTGGAGTCACGTGCAACACATAATCCTTTCAAACCTAAAACAAATGCAATAAAGTATTTTTTTTTGTAGTGCCTTTTTATGCAGGTTT
This sequence comes from Ixodes ricinus, assembly GCA_037355805.1. Taxonomy (NCBI): domain Eukaryota; kingdom Metazoa; phylum Arthropoda; class Arachnida; order Ixodida; family Ixodidae; genus Ixodes; species Ixodes ricinus. The sequence goes on from JAZHYW010061124.1 coordinate 136,591, forward strand.
AGGAGTTTATTTATGTCGTTTCTTTAATGCTTTTTTTGTCTGACATAAGGCACGATGGTTGATTCTGAGAGTTACAGAAGGGGAATGATATTGCTTTATAGTCACATTTTTTGTGATTTCCAAAATCACAGCTTTTTGCTTTGCGCAGCATTGACATACTTAATTTATTTCCAGTCTACTTCATACTCGGTGACTGAAAGCATTCGAGGGTTGCGGTTCCATGTTTATAGTGATTTGTGCTTGCAAGGTTTAAATACAAGATGGTTTTTGATGGCTTGCAGGGTTTAAATACAATATGGTCAAAACTGATTTTTGCGATTCATTTGGAGGGGTTAGATCCTTTTGGCCCTCGCGGTAGTTTGTTGCAGCTCATTAGCTGCAGGATCTACGAGCCCTTTCTTCTTTCCACATTAGAAGAGCAAATCCCGGAGTCTGCTTTCCTCTACTCCAGCGTTCATTCCACCACTGTGGATAAGACGGGCATAGTGTACTGCTGTCCTTGAGTTGCAACGCACTAGTCATTGCTAGTGATGTCATGGTTTGTATTGCTGTCTGCAATATGTGTGATAGAATCTATGTTATATCACAGTGCGTTCATTTTGATCCTGGTTTGTACAAGACTCAGTCGTTTGAGTTCACCACGGTGAAGCTTCGCTATTCCAAGCAGTGTTCCAAGCATTCACTGTTATTTTCCGGGTAGACACTGATTGTTTATGCACTTTTTTGTGATTATTTTATTGACTGTCACTGAACTAGAGCCCCGAAAGTGTTGTTCCAAATGCCTTTATTGCGCTTAATGGTTTCATCTTAGAACATTCTATAAGATGTATTGTCATGCCATTGATTTTTATGCCATTTCGTTTGTGACAGCCAAAATAAAACATTGTCATTTACTATCAGAACTAGGCCGTCTTCATCTATTATAAGGCCCACCCTTGAAGCATGTACTATCACACCTACAAAGGACCATAGTACCTTTTTTAGGGTGTAAAAGTGATTATATCAAGTGTACATTTAACCTGAAACAAGGTGGTGGAACGGGGCCAGTTGGTTGCTGTTACACATGATGGGGAATACAGCTTGGAAAGCGCGGTCTACGAAGAACAAACACGACAGGACAGCACTGTCCTGCCGTGTTTGTTCTTCGTAGTCCGCGTTTTCTGAGCTGTTTTCCTCATCGTGTACATTTAAACCCAATCTGCATCATAGTTCACTCCATAAGGGGGTAAAAGTTGAAACTAGGGGCATGTACTATTGCCCCCAAAATGGGGCAACTGTTCCCTCTATGTGGAGCGAAAACCAGCCCCCCATAGCAGGTGCTGTTGCCTCCGAAAGGAGGTAAAAGCAGCGCCCTCAATTATGTCGTCTGGACCTCTCAAGGGGGTTGAAGTTCCCCTAAAAGAAATAAAGGCTGACAATGAAAGGATGCAATTTGAACCCCAAAAGGAACTAAGGTTAACTTCCAAGAGGAGGCAATGCTGCAAACCAACCCAGGGCGTAAGTTTGCACCTCGTTGCAGGGGTACCGTAACCTCCAAAAAGGGTTGCCCTGTGTGCAAGTCGGTTACCCTCTTTAGGGAGGGTACTGCAGTACCCTTTTTTTAAAGAGTGTAAACATGCATGTCTCAAAGCCTAGAGGCGCGGGCTAGCTCGCGCTTGTAACTTTGGCTTTAGTCTCAGCTTATGAGCGTTCTCCGCCAAGTCACATTCAGGACTAAGTAACTCCAACGAGAGAGCCATACTGCCGCGAACCGGCGCTGCTTTTAGGAACTCATGATGTCGCGGCATTCCAACAGACCTTCAAAGACCGCCACCAGACGAAATTTTGAAATCTGCTCATTCGTTTTCGAAATTCGTTTTCTTGACTTCTCTGCCTGCAGCGTTGTGAAAAATTTCGTTGTGAAAAATGTTCATTAGCTATGAAAAACAACATTTGTCACACCAATAAAAGTCGGTTTCGCGATCACTACTTGCCATATATTAAACCATGTGGAACTAAAATAAACAAGTTATGATTGTGCCGAAATTCCCGTCAAACTCTATTGGCCGCTCTTGGCACACTACAATGCTTCTAATACATTTATTTTCTTCAACTTTGACCTAGAATTTATACTGACTGATGATCTGGGTTAGTTAGGCAAGAAAATTAATTTACTGCACTTGTTAAACCAACAGGGGAAGACGCTTACCGCTCATTCACACTGGAAGCGGATCCGCGTTCGCAAAGCGGTTGTGAACGCGGCTGTATAAAGATTTAGTACAATTGCACGCGCACTCGATGACATCAAGTGCGCAGTGCGGATTACTGGAATCTTTATATAGCCGCGTTCGCAGCCGCTTTGCGAACGCGGATCACCTCTTCCAGTGGTGAATGAAGCGGTTTGAGGCAGATGTTGTTTGTCTCGAAGAGTCAAGGCAACTTGGAGTTCGCCCTTTTAATGCGAATAGCATTCTTTGGATACTTCACGCACTTTTCGTCTATGTATCTATCTTATCTATCTATCTATCTGGCTATCTAACCTCTTACGCCGCGGGTCGATAAATAAATAAAAAAGACCGGCGCCGGCTGGGATTCGAACCGTTGACCCTTTGATCAGCAGGCAGACGCGCTAACCACAGAGCTATGAAGGCAGTCATTCAACGCACTCTAAACAGTTGTTTATATCTTTACCATAGACGCGCTACAGCGCTGTCACAGCTACCGAGGCGCGCGTTCCATGCACGAGGCTATTCCGCCTCGTGAGGCTGAGCACTGCTCTAGCTCACCCTCTCCCGCGCTCGGGAGAGGGTGATGTAGCGGCCGTGCTCAGCCTCACGAGAGCGGAATGAGCCCTCGTGCATGGAACGCGCGCGCACCGGTAGCTGTGACAGCGCTGTAAAGCGCGTCCTATGGTAAAGATATAAACAACCGTTTAGAGTACCGCTGGTTGAGACTAGCTGAGACGCCAGAAAGTCTGGTCGGTACCATTTTGAGTGTTTGTGCGTATGGCGCGTGCTTTGCTCGCCTTCCTAAGTGACACAAACGCACGTGCTGGGCTGCGGAGATCGTGCGCAGGGCTGTGAAAGTGTCAACAAATTTAGAATCGCCTCAAGAGTGGGCTGGCGTATCTAGAGTGTGCCGGCCACCTGACGAACGCGCATAACTCCGCACTGTTTGATGCTATTCGCATTAACGTAGATAATCATTCCCAAAGGATGGGTTCTGGCCGATTTTTTATTCTGGCCTCTTCCGTCTCGCGTGATTTTCTTCTTCACTTTGCAGGAAGCGGTAGATCCTATATCCCATCTTTGCGGTGTTCCAGCGCTTATGGGGCATCCATACGAAGGAGAACTCCGCGGATGGATGTCGTGACGTCAGCAACCCGGGAAACTCCGTCCTCCGGCTCCGCCGCCCACTCGCGGAGCTTTCGTGGTAACAGCCCGAAGCCCCCGCGCCTCCGCCGCGGAGGGGAGAACGGCGCCACGAGGCGTCAAAAAGGGATGGCGTTTGTCTCACGCAGTGTTGTAGGCGTTACCGAAAAAGTAACTAAATACGTTACTCGTTACTTGCAAATAAAAGTAACGCGTTACCGACCTACGTTACCTCAAAATAAAAGGAACGCGTTACCGTTACCGTTACTGATAAAAAGTAACGCACGTTACTGTTGCGTTACTTTTTATTCACGAACTAAAACATTTGCTGTTTCGACGTTTGATATGTGCGTAAGCGCCATAGCTAAAATATGTCCATGTCCACGTGGGTCCGGAGAGCCACTCACACGCTCTGTTGGCTGTCGGTCAATCGCCTCAAGGCCTCCTCCGTTTTTCAGATCCTGAAAACGGGAAAGGAATGACACGAAGGTGTCATTCTCTTTCCCAGCGGGAAGCGAAACGCAGGCTTCGACGCAGGAATCTCCCAATCCACCCGAAGCCGGACCTCTTGGCCTTCCAGCCGAGGCGACGGCGGTAGCGAGGTCAACGAGCCGCGGGAGAAAACCAGTGGCAGGTGGCGTGTGACGCCAAATCTGAATAGCACCGACGTCAAAGAAAAGTGGAGGACAGCGGCATTTTTTGACTAAGGAATTGGTGACTGGGCACATAAAAAGACAAAAAAAAAAGAATTATTTTTTTAAAGGGCAACTCCGCTTCATTTTTGGTTTTGAAAAAACATTTGCAGTCCTCTTTTAGTATCGCCTAGGAAGACCACACGTCAAATATTACGACGCAGTTCTGTCGAAATGTTTCTTAAATGGTCCGGCAAACTTTGCAACCCTGCCAAGTTGCCGAAATCGGCTGACTCGAGCGGGCAAATTCAGGCGCAACCAACAGCGTAGTCAAAGGCTACGGCATGGGCGGAGCCAACATTGGGCTTAAACGTCATCTTCATGGCCCCCTTTTGCTTGTTTTTACTTCTCCGGGCGAGCGTAGCGCATGACGTCAGCAACGCCGCGCCTCTGCGCTCAGCGGTGTCCACTTGATTGGCTTACGCGCCTGCGCAGCGCGCTCTCGGGAGCAGACCGGCCGCCCGCCGTGCTCCCGCCGTTACCGCCGTCCTTCGCGTCACAAATCCACTGTCGTCGTCCACACCGTTTGCAGATTATCGTCTCTGGGAGTTTCGTCCACACTGTGGACACCACGTGCGCAGACATGCCGCCGTTGTGCAGCCGTCCGAATGGCGTAGACAAAACGTGGCGAAGAGTGCGGTGCAGAGTAGACGACACTCCGCGCTCGCCACACGCCCTCGCCTTCCATCCCGCCCGTCGTTGGGCCGAGGGATCACGTGACATCCTCGTACGACGTGATGGCGATGTACTTGGCGGCCCGGAGGCCAATGCCGCGCTGGACGGAGCCGAAGTTTCGGTTTCGATTTCCACTCGGTGTTTAAAATTTGATCGGGTAACATATGTCCCATTTTTCGCGAAGCAAACGACGTAGTGGCTTTACTAGGGCTTTTTTGACTCGAAACCACGCATTCTCCTGAAATCTTCGATATTGAGCGGAGTTGCCCTTTAAAGGGATACTTCAACGAAATTTGAAATATTCCCGTCGTGTTCAAAAATAGGTTGGATATGATCCACAATATCCGTAAAATGACAATCGCACGTTTGTATTTTGATCCTGGTGGCTGTAGTTTTTTCGTTATAAACGGCCCACTCTGGCAAGCGCTCGGAGAAGGCCCAGCTTAGAGCACGTGACATCCAACGCAATCGTGACGTAGGTCGTCTCAAGACGAGCACAGCTACGGCGAGGCTGACGTCGAGAGGATGGCCTAGTCGTTCCAGCCACCGAAGCGGCTGTTTTTGTACGAATTTTGAGTGACGGGTTAATCTTCTATAATCTTGTAGGGGGACAATAGCGACTTCTGCGACACACAAAAGGGATTCTCGGGAAGAGGGGAGTTCCTCCTTCCCCCTTCTCTCGTCGTGGCCGGAGGCGAGACGACCTCCGTCACTAGCTGTCAAGGTTCCTAGACGAGCATTACAAACGAGGCGTTAGCGACATCCACCAGGTGCTCTTTGCTAATCGTTTAATTCGTTTTAAAATTCATTTTCGAGACTTTTTTTAACAAGATATTGGTATGTTCCATGTGATACTGCTCTGTTTGAACACATGTAGACCAAAAAATGAGCGCCGAAATTTCGTTGTAGTACCCCATTTAGTTCTAGGAAGTAAAGTAACGTAACGTAATTTCGTTACACGTTACTCAAAATAAGTAACGTAAGTACGTTACCCGTTACTTCTTTGAAAAAATAACGAGTACGTAACAACGTTACCAAAAAAGGAACGCGTTACCGTTAACGCCGTTACTTGTAACGCGGGACCGGCCAACACTGGTCTCACGTGATGCACGCTCCGCAGAGGAAGAGGGCGGATTTCTCCTTCGTTTGGATGCCCCATTAAAGGCACTGCAGAACCCCATCATTTTTGTTCTTCCGTCGTCTTACGAGATTTCATTTCTTTTCATTTATTATGTCTTCAGGCCCGAAGGCATTACAAGATTAGAATAATCGCTTTTCGCGCCGGCGCCGGTACCGACGGGCATGGCCGGAACATACCGCATAATAGTCAACCAAGCTAAAACGAAAATAATCCCTGGCGAAAGGCAACAGAGAGACAAAGGAGAAACGCAAATCTCCAAACACGGCAAGGTGACCGGTGCGCGACCGACGTCATTCTTGTCCAACTGCCTTGCCCCTTTCCATTGCGGAGTGTTGTAATGCAAAGGCTCTGGAGTAAAATCATGTGATGTTCCTCTTATTCTCTGACACTTGGTGACAGAGTAAAATAAGAGTTTATCTTCCATCTACGCTACTTCAATGTATTAAAGTCAATGTTTTGGGTATGGGAGTTCAATTGGAATCTTAGCCTTTAAACGTCCATCTGAATATATTTTGGCTACAGAAAACATTCGAACAATATAATGAAGCAAAAACGCCATTAGAGGGAGACCAGCTTACCCATCGTGGATATTAATGTAGTTTCTTCATCTGAAAACAATTCAAGAGTGAAGTTTATACTGCATGGTCCCTGTGGTGGGAAACACACACATTAACATCCAGCAGTTTGTACATAAAAACTAGTTCATACATCTGCGTGTTATTTGTTTTTTTTTTTCCGAAGTGACGGAGAAAACGGCATCGACAAATTCACCGGTACAGGTGTTCGCTGTACACAGCAATCAACCCAAGCAGTAATTTTATGGAATAATCAGGAGTAACCGTTGTATTGTTATCCCTAGCATTACTGTCGTTTTGGTTACTCTGCACCGTGGCAAATTTGTGAGTCCTATGAAATAGAAATGCTGCAAAGTGTTCGGAACGCGCTTAGATCCGTCGATTTCTAAATTAGTTGAACTCTCCTTTCGATGTCTCGTTACATTTCACTTTAAACCCCGATTGCATTTCGTTCGCCAGAGGCTATAAAGCGCGAGAATGCTGACGATTCTCGCTTTCAGAAGTGCCTGTCTAGCAGGGTTGGGCAGATATACTCTCAAATGTGTTTAGAAATACAAATACTGGGATACATAACAAAAACAGCAAAAATACTGATACTGAAATAAATTTTAAAAATTAAAATGTCGGGAAGTACAAATACAGTAATACATTATGGGGGCCTGAAGCGCAGACACTGAAATACGTTGTTATAATAACATTATTATGGATGTTTTGATGCACCCCTTCAAGCATTCAAAGCATGAAAAAGAAAGCATGCTGTAGAGTACGAGATTTTGTTTTTAAACCAGCAAGCTAGTTCTCGTTGCATGTTTGAGCCTGAAGTAAGCTCCAATCAAATTTACCGGGGAATTAACATATTGCATTTGGAAGTAGTCAGGGAAGCAAGCAATGTTTTCACCGAAGCTCGAGCGCGCTTTTATTTCGGCATCTTTTATCTTTCGAAGACAAGATCCCAGGAACATCTCAATCAGTTTTGTGTCCACCAAAATAACCTCACGAAATCACTATGATTATGTCCAATCCGGACGCCTCTTCCAGCAGTGACCTTATAACGTCACCATGGAATGAAGTTTAAGGAACCAGTATATTTTTATCTGTTAGTTGGGCCCTTCGACAGATCCTTGAACCTTTGGAATCGACTGAAATAGTCGACCACCCAAAGTGTGGGAAAAGATTTGGTGACTTTTGCACAATATAGAGGAAGGTCTCTGTGCGGTCTTGGGACACAAATCGTCCCTCACTAAATTTGCTCTTCACCCTGTGTGAGGAGGTCAACCTTCTTTTAAAATTGTAGCAAAATACATCGGCCCTAACAGTTTCGCAATACCAAGATTAAACCCGAAAATATATTTTGATCAGGAAATACAAACTACAGTTTAAAAAGTGTCTCGCGTTAGAGAAATATAAATATATAATGTATTTATAAAGTACGATCGCGATACGTTTGTATCGCGACAGTGCGGATCCTTGCTGTCTAGCACGAGCTGTCGCCTGCAAAGCCGCGATCTTGTGCCCTGCTTTCGCTCGCCTCTAGGATGAAATCTGCAGAAGAAGATGGCGACCACATTGGGGGAGAAAAACCCTCCACTCAATATAAACTATTCAAATGATCGCCTTCTGCGGACAGCCATCTTTGTCTACTGGGCTTTGGAGCGCGTTCAGGGCATGCGCAGTAGTTTCCTTTCTCGGAACATCAAACGCCGAGCATGCGTGTACGACCAATACCTCCCAGAAGAGACAGGCCCGCTCATGACGTCGTCGTTAGTTTATTCCGCACACGTCTCAAGAGGAAAACACGCTGAAGCTCAACCGGAGCACGCCACGAAGCAGCAGACGCGTGTCTATGGGGTTTCCTCGTCTGCCGTTTTGCCGAGTCTGCGTTGAGAGAAGCTGTAACACGAGCTGACGGCGATGTTTGGTCGAGCTAGGCGGGGTAGCGTCGAGCTACTGGTGAGGACGTTTAAAGGGAAAGGCTCAGGGCTTGTCTGCTAGGTGGTATTGACACAGCCCGAGTGACTCAGCATGTTTTACCCGTGTGCTAGGCTCTGGAAAAGTGCATAGACGCATCGTGTTTGTGCCTCCAAAGAATGGTGCATTTGCTACTCAGCAACTGTTTACCACAAAAGGGCTACCGGCGCACTGGTAGTCGTGTGTGGGGGAGCTTGGCTTCACGTGTACGGAGTCTCTCATGCAGGTGCGGGCGAAGCCATTTATATTCTTCCAGGAACAGCGCTCTGGTACCGTGGAATTAAACTTGCGGCAGCTCTGTGTCAGCGCACTCGAAATAGCCTCGCACACGGCTAGCTATGCCTTCCACAAAATGCCCCTGAAAAACGGAAATGTGTTATGCCGAAAGCATATTGTGTTGAGAAAGGCACAAGCGCAAGAGCTTGGCTCTGCAGAATGCTTTGTTTGCACAAGCACTCAACACATGCAAGATGTTTTTTTTTTTTTTAAGTTTAAGAGATTTGTTTACAAAAAGCCGCAAAAGCTACACTAATTCGGTTTTGCAGGCGAGTTATACGGTCAGGGGGCATAATATAGGAGGCCAATCGTCACGATATGTCAAATAATTAACTCTAATATGTAAGTTATATTTTTAATTAGTGAAAATAGATATTTGGGACTATTTAACAGCTTGCTGAGAGTTATCAAATACCCCTAAATCCATATTATTTAGATATACTTTGAGCTTGTGGGAAGCGTAGTAGTGTGCTAAATGTACCACTCGTGGAACAGTTACAAGACTGGGGCTATCATAAGATAAGAAAAATACAGCGCGGGCGCGTTATCGCACCTGTAGCCTTGCTCCTGCTGCACGAGTCGTAACTTCAGTGCTCCACCGTAGCCTCCCAGGTATTCCAAGTCTTTCTAATCTTACCGAATTTTGTGCTTTTTTTTATGCTCAGTAAATTTCTAATTAGGAACCAATTTTTATTTGCAATATTTAAAAGTTTAATAAACTAATTTTAGTGAACTAGTCGATTGATCATTAAGATTAGCCCTGTATATTATGTCTCCCCTGACCGTATAACGCAACTGCATAAAACGCGTTAACGTAGCTTCCGCGGCTTTTTTTAAAACAAATCTGTTAAGCTTAAGACAAAACTGTCCATATACATAGCCTGCAAGTTACCTTATCACACCGTACCAATGGTAATTCTTACATATTTTTGCCTAGAAGTATTAACCCAGCAGGCGAAATATGGGCTGCAGAATGTACGCGCGCAGCAACACTGTGCTTCACAATGGCCCCTGAGGACCTCATGTGACGTCAGGGCGAGCAACGCATATACGCCGTCTCACATATGTCGGCAGTGCAGAGCACGCGCTTCAGATAACTCAATCAAATATGGCGTCCAGCAATACAACCAACCGAAACATCTCACCAGAGAGTTTCGTCACACCGCGCCGCTCACGTTATGCATGTATCGTGGGAACTGTGGTCATTTCTGCACATGCGACAATCCCGCTGGAGCTCTGCGCGAGCCGAGCACGAGACGACACGAACAATCTCGTGCACTGGCGCCTCTCCTCTGTGAACTACAGTTATGGCGGTGTCGCGCATGGGTCCATCGCTTAGTGAGATCCGGTCTATTTGTTTGGGGTTGCCCCGGAAATGTGAGGTCTGTCATCAATGCGGAGAGCAAGTTCGTCTGCTTCTTGCGGAGGAGTGTTGGTGACGTCAGAACAACACCGGGCTCTGGTTGGCTTTGATTGAAAGTACGGTGGGTGCCTTGAGGTCTACCCACTATGTGTTTCAACCAGCCAGTAAGAGCTCGGCGTTCCGACGTGGCAGCACCCTGTACAAGAAGCAGACGAACTTCCGCTCCTGCATTCCAACAGTTTTACTGAAAGTCTCTATTGTGGGGAACTGTCCTAAGCGGTCAAATTTGAAGCATCTGATGACTTTTCGAAAAAGAAACGGGGAAAAGCGCCGATACATGTTTGGCGAAGCAGGGTCGCTAAGGTTGCCTTTCTGTAGTCACGTATACACGTAAAATATTTTGCCGATTACCCGCTTTCGCCGCATCAGAGCTGATGAGCTAACAAGGTTCATTTTAAACTATTAGAAACAATATATCTAAACCGTGTCAATTTTTTTTTCACTTTCTGGGCCTCGAATTAATACCATTTGGAAGCAGGTGGCTTGCTCCTTCTCCTGCCGAACGTCACCACAAGTGAATCCACGTACTCCTACGTCGGCGTCACCACCAGAGGCGTCTCGCAGTGTCTCAGACTGAGCTCGACGCTGCAACGCGTTGGACGCCAAGGCGGACGCGTCCCCGCTATATGGCGTGTCTCGTCGACAGTCTGTTAGCCGCTTAGGGCGGGTGGGTCGGGGATACACTAGCAATGACGTCGTGCGAGCGCCTTGTATTCTACAGGGTGTTCTCGGACGCTATTCGGACGTAGCGACATTAGTGTAAATAAGCCAGTGAATATAGAGTGCACGTATCTCCTCAAACTCCATTAGTGCACGGTTCTGGGAAATAAGGCTAGAAAGCGAAACAAATTCTTAACAGCAACAGCTGCTATGGGCTCTTCCCGCCACTAGAAATGACGTCCCTTGTTAATGTTCTAGTAGAAGTTGTAGTAGTAGTAGTAATAGTTAAAGTAGTAATTGCAGTCCTTGTCGTTGTAGTCGGCGATGGAAGGCGACCATCGTCGATGTTGACAAATCCTTGAAAAGCATTGACCGCCGCCCACGGGTATCAAAACCTCTGCCCGCTGCGTACGAAGCGTAAGTGTTACCACTGAACGACGTCAGAGAGTTAGCGAGCCGCTTTAAAGCGGCCACGAAACGATTTTTCAACTCCTTCCTCCTCCTTCCTCCTTAGCGTTCCCTCTACAGCTCGAAAGAGAAGTAAGAAATCCCGTTATTGCCCCGTCCTTGAATACCGGTGCGATGGACTCCGAGCTTCCACCGTGCTTATTTGAGCACTCCATGGATACTTGTCATTCGCAGGTGGTGATAAGTACCGCCACGGAACTCCATTGGTCACGAACGCTAATCCAAATGCTCGTCGACGGATTGATTATTGACGAGCGCGTGCGTTCTAGTGACTCGGTGCTTGAGTCCAATGCGTGATCTGGGGCCGACTGACGTGCTTTGCGTACCGCGGATATATCGCAGTGAGAGCTAGGATAGCTATCCAAGTGAGGAGGAGGTACGAACTAGTCCGTATATTTCAAATTTTCGTACCGAAAAGCAGCCTTTCTGACTTTCTATCACTCTTTCTTTTTGGCCACTGGACGATATGCTATTAGAAATATCCCAATTTAAAACTTATCTATTGCTATCCTAAAATTAATTTCATTGCCCCTTTAAACTTAGGGGGTGGTGTCTACCCGATGCCCACTTCCGCACACGCTTTGGAAAAATAAAAGTAAAGCCGCTGATCAACATGCCGTTGCAGCACTGTCAATGCGAACAGATCGTGCGGGGAGATGCGGCTCACGCGCTCCGAAACTAAAAGAAAAACAAAAGCTTTCCGGAACTGGAGCAAGGAGGAGCAACTGGTTCCCTATAGACCTTTTCTTTAACGGCGCCGCCATCTTGAGAATTGCGGCGCCGACGACGCCGTCTAGCGGCTTAGAAAAAGAAATACCGGCTAGTTCTGGCAGCACAGCTATCTGGGTAGGCAACGGTGTGGGTATGGGGGGAACTTGGCTAGACTTGGCTATGGTGGGCTGCAATAACTTGGTTGGAGCTTGTCCGGTTGAATCCAGCTGGCTACTCACAGGCCATCACCTTGCCTCCTCGAGAGAACGAGGACGAAGACGGTGGGGTGTTTTGATTGAGTTTCCACAGCGAAGTATATATGAGCAGTTTAATGTAGTCTATGCAGGTAAGCTCTCGGTATTTGATAGCTCCATCTTGGGTGGTGGCATGTAGACTTTCTCATACCTTTTTCATACCATGGGGCTTGCAGTGATAACCTAATTGGACCACCTGGGCCGGGAATTAAAATCGGTCCTCTTGTCGTAGACGAAGTGGTCGTGAGCTTAAACGTGACGTTGAGTCTGCAACGAATCTCTCGCGATTCAAGCTCGCAATCGACTGACTTTGTAAATAAAGATTCTTGAGGAAAATGCGAAGCTCGATAACATTGCAGCCACACTCGCGCTGCAGCTTGTTGTGCTCATGGCACAGTTTCTGCTATTGTTCTTATGCTTTTTAAAATTATTTATCCATCCGACGACCACGCAGTGGTAGCCAGACAAACGTAGATTTTCGGAAATTGCAGCACGGTAAAAAGGAGCACTTGGAACTAACTCATGCACGACGTCCGTTTTTAAGCCTTTTCGCCCATACCCTTGGCGGTTGCGTACCCTGTGTCAGCGGGCAATCCAAAAATGCACCAGGTCGAGGGTACGTCAGTTACTGGCTGGTTTGAGGTTATGCGAAAAAGGTCTATAGGGAGTACTCACTGGACGCCATATTTTGTGGGTGCTGTTTTAGGGAGCGCACGCTCGTGGACGAGCTCACATCAATGGGCTGCTAAGACCGGCACTCTTGATGGTGCGGAATGCACGTTTGCAAAAGAACCAGCGGAGGCTCGCCATCAGCACGCGCTCAGCATTCGCGCACACAGCTATGGCCGCCACTGAATACTCCCTATACATGGGATTTGCACTGACGTAATTTGGTCCTCCTTTCTGGTGGCCGAACTTCCTCGAGCGTAGCCTTTACTGTGCATATTCTACGAGCAGTACACGAGCGTCGCGAGCGAGCGGAAACGAGTGAGCACAGCTTCATTATACTTCGTTTCACTTTATCTGCGAGCGAAGCCAAAGCTAGAAGCGCGAGACCAGCGCTTTTTGCGTTTCTGCCCAGCTCGCGCGCTCGAGCAAAGCCTGAAGGCACGGAGCTTTCGTGCTCGCGCTTCCAGCTTTGCCTTCGCTCGCACATAAGGTGAAACGAAGTATAACAGCAGGTTTTGGCCACCAGAAAGGAGGAAGGGTATGACGTCACGTGCATCCCATGTATTAGCGGCAAGATGTTTTGGTGGCGCCCTCCTATGGTTCCCTTTCGTGACGTCATTGCCTTGCGAACAACAAGTTCAATGGTGTTTGTAATGAGCATGGTGAAGCTTGAAATCATTGCGCTCTACAAGCAACACTGCAAACACCGTTAACATTGAAGATCTTAGATTACTCTCATTTCCGTCAACGAGAAAACCTTTGCCGACGTCATAGTCAGCATTCGGCCAATCCGTGGAAGGCCGACCACGGCGAGAAGCTTTCGATCGCGCACGGCGCCAATACTCTATTTCACCTTATGATGTACCGCAGGGAAGGCAACAAGCGCGAGCTCCTTGCTCTACTGCATATCTCGGCGGCACACGCTCTCGTGCATCAGGGGCAGCCGCCAGCGCTTATGAGCTCGCGCTTCTATGTTTCTAGCCTTCACAGCGGTACAACATAAGGTGAGCAGAGTATAGAGCGGCGAGCTATGCGTTGGCACGTCGACTTACATGAGTGGAGAGCGCTTGCCGAACTCCGGCCAGCGCGCGTGAAAGGGAATGCAGAGTTTTAACCAAAATTTTACGTTGTGCGCCCCCGTTCTCTGTGTCGTCTGCTACGGGTCAGGCAAGCAGGCCTACGAGAAAGTGTGGGAAGAGGAGTGAAACAAGAACGCTGGCAGCGCAAGAACGCCGAGCTCTGATTCAAATGATTCGTGGGTGGACCAAAACCTATAGCTGCCTTTGTCTCCACTCCCTTCATCGAACGCGTTCCAATACGAGAGCTCAAACACCAGGCGTTTCGGACGTGACCTCGCCGCGCTCCTTGTCTCCTCCTGCTCCCTGGCTTTCCTCAGCACATTCTTCCGGAAATCTGAAGACGCCTGAACGAAACGCCGAGACCCAATGACTTCGCCGTGACTTTTCGTGGCTATTCCTGTGACCTCTGCTGTTGATAAACACAAACAGCTCTCGCTCTTTCTTTTTCTTTTTTTACGTGTGGGGTGTAAAACAGGAGTAAACTGTTTGATCGATGCTGCTACCCACATCTCGTACCACACACGCTCGATTTGTTGTTCATCTCAAAGAAAAGATTTCAGGATGTTGTACCAATGTCTTGCCATAACCGAGAAGCACATATGCAGAGTTATGTTCTTTTCCTTCATCATTGTCCCAGAAACCTACTGCAATGTATTTATTTAATGATACCACTTGAATACAGTATTGTGAAATGTTTCGTTGAACTGAGTTCATTGGCTTATTTATACTAATTATTTTTATGCCTGAGGCGCCTGACAACACACTGTAGGTGCTGCTCAGACCCGCGACAGACGTTACACAATCGCTGCGTCCTTTCAAGGTGTAGCATGGAAGATCGAAAGAAGCTTACCCATTTCTCAAGTCGCTGGCTTCCGACGTTGGAGAGTCTGAAAAGTCGATGGTGCTCTGCCGGTCCCAGAAAGGACACGACACGCCGAGTAGTGCCGCTTTGGCAAATTTCGCAAAACGAACCCCGAAACGCTCTTGCACGAACTACTATCTTGATGGGGGTGTAAAAGGCGTGAATCAAAGATTATACATTACCAACCGGTAAATCCGGCTAATACGCTGGAGCGAATCAGAGTGGCCTACCGTCGAGTGCAATCCGGGGACGAATGGAATGGCCAGCGCGTGCGTCAGAAACTGCCAAGCCCGTGAAGGTGCGAGCTGCTTCGTTTTTTTGATCCAACACGCCTGTTCGAGGTTACCACGAGCGAATTAACTCTTACGAAAACTGTATTTGTGTTGTGTGTTTTGTTTACAAACCCAGAACACAAAAGAATGTGCGGTCGAGGTCGTGCTCTACTCTTGGGAAGAAGATGTAATGAGTAACCTAACTACATTACCCGTTGCTCAAAATAAGTAACGTAAGTATTAACGTAGAAGTTTGGACTAGTAGGTATTTTATGATTAAAAATTAAACCAGCGCAAGGACACGGACAAGAACAAGAAGGTAGACGAACAAGGCGCTGACTTACAACTAAAGTTTATCGCGCTAACATCAAGTATACTGTAACGTCATGACTAAACAAACAAAGATAAAATACATGTAATGGACGCCACGTGCTCCTTAGCCACCGTTATGCGCTGTCACTGTGTGTCTAGAAAGCATCATTCCTTTTCGGATAAACATATTGAAGGAGTGCTGACACAGTTTTCCCCCAATTTTCCAATTTCTCGCGCCTCAATGATTTCTCGAGTGAGTTTGTCTTTATTTTTCCTAATCACTTCACACTTGTCGAATACGGGAGGCAGCAGCAGTCACGGCAATGCAGGCCAAGGTGACCTGACACAACTCTAAAGACGTTATACTTATGTTCTCGCAAGCGATCATTGAGGCAGCGCCCCGTTTGCCTGACGTATCTCCTGCCGCACGAGAGGGGAATAGAGTACACTACTCCCTCCACACAGTTCACGAATCGGTCGTGGTGTTTTTGGTGCAACCCTGCTTTCCTTTAGAACAGGAGTTCAATTTTTCTGCACAGCCCAGACAGCTTTTCCGGAGCCGACAAAAACACATCAGCACCAACCCATCGGCCAATTTTCTTTAGGTTGTGCGAGATCTTGTGCAGGTATGGTAAAACTGATACTTCTTTGTTAACCCTATGAGCCTGCTGGGTCGTTTCCTCACGTGCTTTCTTAAAGCACACATGCGAAAAGGAAAAAAACTTTTTTTTTTTAAACAGCCGGGTTGGGAAAAGGAAGTCATAAAACGAATTTACAACGAAAGTAAAAATTTTTAGAGCTATATTTACGGCGCTATACAAATTTGTAGTTGGCGCCCACGGGCGCCGAGGAAAAATGGCCCATATTTATCACGTGACTGGCCCCTACTTGTCACGTGGTACTTGCGCGCTCTTTCGGAAGCTTCCTATGGTCTCGAAAAGTTACGTAATTCATCTTCGTTTGAAGTGCAACAAAAAACAAAGACGAATAAGTAACTCTTAGAGCCAAAGGAAGCTTTTGAAAAAGCGCAAGCAGACGTGATAGACCTGTGCGCCGGTCAGATGACGGTGGCGACCGGCGGCGGCGCCCGGAGCACACGAACTTGCGCGGCGACGGCGGCGGCGGCGTGGAGAAACGCGTTGAAGCGGCGGCGCACAACGCTCCGCGTGCGGCGGCGGCGACGCACAGGTCTACCACCTGACCAGCGGCGGCTCCCACGGGCGCCAACTACAAATTCGTTTTGCGCCGTAAATATAGCTCTAAAACATTTTCTTTCTTCTTTGCGAATTCGTTTTATAACATACTTCCTGCCATCCAAGCTGTTTAACAAAATGTTTTTTTTTCTTAAAGGGGCTGTGCAACAAGTTTCAGACTTTGGCCAATTAACCGCGGAAATTAATCTGCGTCACCTATGAAACGAAAAACAGAAAACCGCATTTTCTTCCGAGCGCTAGTTCTTATTTAAAAAAAAGAAACAAATCGAAGGTCGCAGTGCCTCTCAACTCCCCACGCGACTTTCGAGTGACGTACTCTGGAGGTTCACGTGGTTTCCCCTTGGGCACTCTCTTTAGAAACCCCAGCCGCTTCCTCCGCGATTGACGACTTAGAAAGGATTAGCCTCGTCGAAGGTCGCGGTGAGCGATGGACACAAAGGACGGTTCGTCACGGGGCTGACGGCGAGTGCTGCAGCGGAGGGGGACAGGGTTTGTTGACTTCCGCGTACCTCCAGAGACGTCATCATTTTAGTTCCCGTAGCCGCCACGGGCGCTGCAGATCGGCAAATAATTCGTTTTTTGCCTTGCAATTACGCAGCAGAACAGCAGTTTTTCGGGGAAAGGTGACGCGTTTTTGGTCACTTGGGCTTTCATGAACAATATAAAAAATGCAGTATGGCAATTCTTTCAACGTTAAAACCGTTGCACAGCCCCTTTAAGTAGGCTCTCAGCAACTGTCGTCAAGACTGAGACAGATATCTCGCATATCTGAGCCTTGGATTCTTGTGTGTCGAAGCTCTCTTTCACCTTGGGGGGGGGGGGGGGGGGGGGCAAGACTTGAACAGGGCCTATAAATCAGAGGTTAACAATTCCCCTTTTAATAGTTTGGAATGCGCTGAGCAAAAAGGCAAGATGGGTTTCTTGGCCCTCGGCTCATATATCCAGCACATGTCCATGACCAAGTTGAAGCTCAGATCCAGAAACCTAATGGCCCCATTTACAGGTACTTCATGCGTCAGCACATGCGGTTCCAGACACTCTTTAAACGTTGACAGGACAAACGACACAGCAGAATTAATATCTTCCTTGTCACAATCTAGGAGCACCAAATAGTCATCTGCGAATCGAAAAATTTTTCCCGCCTTGGTTCCTCCGAGTTTGCCTGACAGGACTCTATCGTGGAACGCAAGAAATATATCGCTACAGTACTGGGCTATGCATGACCCTATGCAAACGCCATTTCTCTGAATCAAAAACACCGTCATTCTAGTCTGTCTATGCTGGAAAAAGCGGTGGAGAAACTGCATCGTGACGTCGCCGGTGGGAGGAGCCTAATCTCCATCGCCAACAAACTCACATCGGAAGAGAACTGCATCGTGACGTGTCCGGTGACGTCGCCGATCTGTGGCGATTGAGTTGAAACTTCATCGTTTTTCTTTCTCCCTAGAGGAATTTCGGAGAATCGCCGAGTGGGCTAGCGCACACCAGCTCGGACACCGTGGAGCGAAAGCTCGCGCTGCAGAACCCAGGGTCTACAGAGGGCACAGCGCACCCGGAAAACAGTCCTCGAGTCAAAACACACACAAAAGAAAGAGACACTACACAGCGCTGTGTAAGTGTCTTTCTTTTGTGTGTGTGTTGACTCGAGTGACTGTTTTGCGGGTGCGCTGTTCCCCTTGTAGATCATGAGCAACCAACTCGCCCGAACCCCTGAGTTGACAAGAACCCAGGGATCCTGGGTTCAATCCCCGCCCCTGCCCGTTTCGATCTGGATGAGCATCGTACCGGTGTGTGGTCGTGTATCACTACTGCGTGATGCACGTTAAAGACCCCGGGCTAGCAGTCGTACTGCACTGGCTAAATTGCTTATCTACAGTGGGTAACAATGTCGCCATGTTCAGGCAGTCTAACCTCTGCTGTATAAACAACTAACGACTCATTTTGCTTTTTTGACTATGTTTGACTGCGTTAGTGCAACTTCTCTTCGTGCTGCACGAGAAAGAAAAAAATGTTCCATCGGGGGTTAAACTTTCGGTGAAGTATGAAGCAAAAAAAGAAGAAAAGAGAATATTTTCCTCAAGTTGGGTTCGTAGTAGAAGAGGAGGAAAAAGAAAATCAGTTGTTAGCTCCACGGTGTGTATGGTATTTTCTTTATGTGTATGTTTATTCTAGTTCAGCTGGCCTCACTCTGTTAGCTGCTTTAATATATATATATATATATATATATATATATATATATATATATATATATATATATATATATATATATATATATATATATATATATACTTGAAGTATGAACGAACTAGCTCAACTTAAGCCTGTTACCGTTGGCTGCTGGCTTTTCGCTTAGCCAAATCGCTTATATGCGGTGCGCACTCAAATGAAAATCACAATCGTGTTGAATCGTGTAAGAGTATTTAGAATACTTATCGATCACGCCGCTGAACTTGCATCGCTCGAAGAACTTCTTTTTGTGAGCGCCTTCTCTGCTTGAGTTCGTTGGAAACACTGGCCACTTCGATCCGAGGCAATCGATGATAGTGTTGGTGACATTACCAAGTACGTGACTCACAGAGCACTGGTGAACAGCAATGTTTTCGTCGCTCCTGGCGGATCCCGGAAGCCGCCAGCGGCGTAAAAGCGTAGAGCTGCGAGGACTTGTTGTTCAGCCGTCAGCACACGGGGCCCTTCACGACGCCGCTGGAGCTTCCCGCGGAGCTGGTCGCACAGCCAGCGAGTCACCCCTTTGGTCAGCCGGTATTCACCCACAAACCTCGCATCGCTCGTCTCGACAGCATCCCGGTGATCTCTAAAGCCTCGATCCGCTGGCGAACCCAGCAGTAGAGGTGCATATCTTAGGGTCGCCATCTTTTACGATGCAGTTTGATCTCTGGCCTCGTCTCGACCACTCAGTTAACAGCATCGTCAAAGTGCATCGTGACGACATTTTGACGTCACCGCCAACTGCATCATTTTACGAGCATAGCTCGAACTGCATAGGGAAAAACCACATTTCAACGTCATGTCACGTGACCCGGAGAAGAGCCAATCAGTGCCCGATGCAGTTTTCCACATCATTGAGTTTGCGTTCCAGCATAGATAGACAGGTCGCGAATGCGGACTTGAGATAAAAAGATAAAGGTTCTAGAAAGCGACTGACACTAAGTCCAGATTCATTCTGAAAAGCCACGGTACCATGATTGTCACTATACTTTGTCTCACCTCTACGATGGACTAAAGCGCAAATGCTACGTACCGCCAGATCCAATCACGAGCCACTTAGAAGTTGTGCGGCATTTCGCTTTGATGCACGTATCGGTGCCCGCGTCTCGGATCACTGATGAGCGGACATGTGGACAGTGGTTCGAATCGAAGAGCACTGAGTGACTCAACAATTTTACATCGCAAAGAACGCCACGACATGTAGGCTCTTTGCAGCGTCGAAGCTACAGAAATGATGCGGCGCTTTTGGGTTCGAGCATTATTCGTCCACCCCTAATCAATGTTAAGCGTGTCATAGTATAGCGTGGAACGTGATTGGACCTGGCGGCCCGTGGCTTTGGCCTTTAGTCCATCGTAGGATGAGACGAAGTATAGAGTTTTCAACAGATGCCAACAGATCTTTATGGGGAATCGAATAATACAAATCTTTAATGTCAATCGAGCAAGCTAACAAGCTACGGTTTGGGTGGATTCTTTAAAAAACTATATTCTCTGATCAGGAGTTCTTCACCCGAAAGGAATCATCAGTCATTAACATATTCAGTTTTTTTTTTTTTTTTTTGCAAAAATGAAGCCACAGGTTTTTGCCATCCCTTTCTCTGACAAAATCACGCGTAGCGGACATTCAATCTTATGCGTTCTGGCAGAAAACAAAATAGAAACCTAAGCCTTGCACTTATCGATCGCTTGGCCCAGTTTATCTAGGCTTAGGCGTTTGCAAAGACTACGTGCTTCAGTTTTCACCTTCGAAAGTGACACGTCATCCCTGCGCTTAAACGTGGCCGCTATGGCGTCTGACGCTTTATACGCAAGCATTCCCCTAAAGCGCCCGCCCACACTCTTACGACCTCTTAAATCTTGGTTCCTTACAACCTCTTAAACCAGAGGACACAGTGGCGCCATCTATCGGGTTGCAGTGTAAACTTGACAATCCGGCATATTGTCTATTTCTCCCGCGCATTATCCTTTTCTTTCTTGTCTCGAAAAACTTTTGGAAACGTTATAAACGAGCCTTTCTCATATGTATTACGCACATTCGACCTCGAAAATGCCGCAAAAACCGTCGCTTCCTGTGAAATGCAGTTCCACGATCACCGCATAGATGGGCGCCAGAAATTGAAATTTTTAAGAAGTTTTAACAGATCTGGTCGCTCTCCGGTCGAAGTCGGTCGCCCAAGAGTGTGAACGGGCCTTTAGGCACCACTACGAAGCCTTCCTCTATCCGCGGTAATAAAGACAGGGAATTTTCTTTTAAGTAGGCGACAGCGGTTTTCAACGGAACCTTGGCCCCCGAGGGCCGCAAGTAACAACACGTCCACGCCTTCTGATATACATACGTCAACTTCAGACTCCGGAGCTCGTACGGAAACTTGTCTCACCATCATTAGCAGCTCGGGAGGCAATTTTCTTGGTTCGACCGTGAACTTCGGGCCCTGGCTCGAGGACTTTTTCCACTTTCACTGGGATTTCAATGTCCCCCAACTTGTGAACCGCGTTTCCCACAGCCGGTGTCGTCTTTGGGATGCTGGCTTGAAGGTGCATCAAAGTTTGACGCCACAAGAATTTAACAGTTCGGTCGATTGTGCGGGAGAACTCCCGCCACCTTGCCCTTCTGCCAGACGAATCAGCTCCATCAGGCAGCCGAAGATACAGGCAATCCCTGTGCAGTCGTATCTGCCGTTCATACTCCGCTCATAGGATTCTGCATATCCTAGTTCCATGGCCTGGTGAGGGTTCCCAACCACCGAACAAGGTCCAAACATCCGGAGGTAGGATACCTCTGCGGATGCAGAAGGCCAGCAGACGAGAACGGCACACAGCTCAAGCGATAACAGCCACGCAGAGCACACGGATTCAGCTAGTAAGACATATTTGAAAACAAAACTTCATTGGCTTCGTTTTTGCAAACAAAACTAAATATCTTAACGATTGATGATCCCTTTCGGGCGAAGAACTTTGATTAGATAATATATTTTTGCGAACAAAACTAAATATGTTAATGATTGATGATCCTTTCGGGTGAAGAACTCTGATCAGATAATACATTTTTTTAAAGACCACCCAAACCGTAGCTTGTTGGCTTGCTCGATTGACATTAAAGATTTCTATTATTCGATTCCCCACTAAGAGCTGTTGGCATCTATTGAAGACTGCATTGACAATCATGGTACCATTGTGTTTCAGAATGAATCTGGACTTAGTGTGAGTCACTTTCAAGAACTTTTATCTTTTTATCTTCAAGTCGACGTTCGCGACCTGGAATGACGGTGTTTTTATTCAGAGAAATTGCGTTTGAATACGGTCATGCATAGCCCAGTACTTAGCGATATATTTCTTGCGTTCCACGATAGAGTATTGTCAGGCAAACTGGGAGGAACCAAGGTGGGAAAACATTTTCGATTCGTAGATGACTATTTGGTGCTCCTAGATTGTGACAAGGAATATATGGATTCTGCTGTGTCGTTTGTCCTGTCAACGCTTAAAGAGTGTCTGGAACCGCTGGTACTGACGCATGAAGTACCTGTAAATGGGGCCATTAGGTTTCTGGATCTGAGCCTTCAACTTGGTCATGGGCATGTGTGCAGGATATATGAGCCAAGGGCTACGAAACCCATCTTGCCTTTTTCCTCAGCGCATTCCAAACTAGTAAAAAGGGGAATTGTTAAACTTTGTTTTAGAAATGCCCTGTTCAAGTTTTGCACCCACAGGTGAAAGAGTTCGACACACAAGCGTCAAGGCTCAGATATGCGGGATATCCGTCTCACCTGTTGACGGCAGTTTCTGAGAGCCTACTTAAGAAAGCCCGTGAGGAAACGACCCAGCAGGCTCATAGGGCTAACAAAAAAGTAACCGTTTTACCACACCTGCACAAGATCTCGCACAACCTATAGAAAGTTGGCCGAAGGGTTGGTGTTGATGTGGTTTTTCCGGCTCCGGAAAAGCTGTCTGGGCTGTGCAGAAAAGTGAACTCCTGTTCTAAAGGAAAGCAGGGTTGCGCCAAAAACACCACGACCGATTCGTGAACTGTGTGGAGGAAGTAGTGTACTCTATTCCCCTCTCGTGCGGCAGGAGATACGTCGGGCAAACGGGGCGCTGCCTCAATGATCACTTGCGAGATCATAAGTATAACGTCTTTAGAGTTGTGTCAGGTCACCTTGGCCTGCATTGCCGTGACTGTGCTGCACTCCCGTATTCGAGAAGTGTGAAGTGATTAGGAAAATAAAGACAAACTCACTCGAGAAATCATTGAGGCGTGGGAAATTGGAAAATTGGGGGAAAACTGTGTCAGCACTCCTTCAATATGTTTATCCGAAAAGGAATGTTGCTTTCTAGACACACAGTGACAGCGCATAACGGTGGCTAAGGAGCACGTGGCGTCTATTACATGTATTTTGTCTTTGTTTGTTTGTCATGACGTTACAGTATTTATTCTTGATGTTAGCACGAATAAACTTTAGTTGTAAGTCAGCGCCTAGTTTGTCTACCCTCTTGTTCTTGTCCGTGTTCTTGCGCTGCTTTAATTTTGAAACGTAAGTACGTCATGCGCTTTACTGTATTGACAAGCAACGAGTTCGTCACTGCGCTACAGGAGAAAGTAGAGGGTTTTAGTGGATCGTTCCGCCGCCGCCTTTGCCCTTGCCGCGTATCGTTATCGGTGCCATGGTAGGTATCGGAAAGCTCTACTAAAACTCTCTACTAACGCGTTACAGCTAACACCATTAATTGTAACTCTTCACCGCCAACACTGGTGTTGACCCAGTTGATAAAAGATAGCCCTAAGCGAAATGTCCGCGAGGCTGCTTCTTTGTTCGAAACCACACCTTTTGTTCCCTTATCTTATCGAAACCAGGTCGTTTTTTTACTATCCGAGTATACGTGCATGTTGCCTGAAGTTGAGGAATTCCATGCCCGTGCAGGGGCGGATTTAGAGGAGGGTCCGGATGTTTTGACCCCCCTCTTGATTTTTGCATGTGTAAAATTTAGGGGTGTGAAACGAGGGAGAGGGTCAGGGGGTTCCTAAACATATGGTACGCTGACCGACACTTGACCCCCCCCCCCCCGCCCCCTCAGGAAATTCCTGCATCCGCCCCTGTGCCCGTGTATTATTTTTATCTGCAGAAGCACCGATAAAAAGTGATTTTTCGTCCGACGCAGAAAACTTACACCGAAAAACAAACACGTGATAAAATGTAAACCCAGAAAAAAAAATTCAAAGAAAAATAAAGTCGGCAAACACGGACCTTTAGTAATTCGCGACTCCAATTCACTATAGGTGGCGCCACTCGTTTTCCAAAATGGCGGGTTTAGTGAGGGTCGGAGATGCGTGTCGCTGCAGAACCTGTCTAGTGGGGTGGCTTCACTGAGCGACACAAATTATTTCTGGTAATACAAGGAAGCTAGGGTGTTATAAGACCAAGCCACCTCTATATCCTGAAAACAAAAACGGTATTTAGCTTAATATTTACGCCAGGAGGCACGTTTTAATTCTGGAGCGAAACCGAAACTAACCTGTAACTTGGATTTTTTTCAGATTCTTCAGATTCTATATTATCAGATTCTTTCATAACTCAAGATGTGTCCCACACCGTCATTATTTATTTAAAGACGTTTTTTCGCGGAAACTTTTGTCCTTTTAAAGACAGGGTCTTTCATACGCCTTAGAGGTAACACAGAATATTATTATTTGGTGAAAAAATCAGTGCTGATATTTGTGCGTTCTCGCTGTCTCTTCTCGCTCAGATAATTGGCATGTGAAATAATGCACTGCGGGTCTTTCAAATGGGTTTTTGGATATTTCGATGATTAAGTTTTTTAACATTTTACCCAGCACAGAAATAAGAAAATAAATCCAATTTATACCATATGTTCCCAAAACGTATGAATCAAAAAACGCTGTTCTTACTGGAAAAAATTAAAAGACGGAATTCGAGTCAGGCAACCGGTGTGGGAGTGTTTATTAAAGCAACGGGTGAAGCATAGTAGTTTATATCATCCAGTGTTTGACTGTTTGTCTATCTTGATCACGATGTCAGAGGTTTTCATGTACTAAAATGAAAACATAATGATACCCTTCTGGAAAGACTATTGTGGTTAAATGGCGTATTTTTGTGATCGTGGCTTTAATTGGGGGCATACATCGGCGCGATTTGTATTAACAATAACATAAATAACAAAATTAAGATATCTCAATTT
The DNA here is from genome assembly GCA_037355805.1 of Ixodes ricinus. Lineage (NCBI taxonomy): Eukaryota > Metazoa > Arthropoda > Arachnida > Ixodida > Ixodidae > Ixodes > Ixodes ricinus. Next base: position 161,610 of record JAZHYW010061124.1, read on the forward strand.
GCAAGTCTTCAAGCCCTAAAATAATTAGTTGTTTATGATCTAAATTTAAACGCACGAACAAGAATGACAATCTGAAGCGTGCTAATTATTATCACTGGCGCCAATTGCAGCATTTTCAAGTACCAAGTTATAAAATAAGTATAGACTAAAATCAATGAAAACATTCTAGCTAATGTGAGAAATTCATGTAAAATTGGATTAATTGAGGGCGCTATAAAAGTAGCGACTTCTGACAATCGGCAAAACTTCCAAAGTCGCCGCCAATGTCCTTCCAGACCGAATCCCCTCCCCCCCCCTCCCCCTCCAAAAAAAAATAGACGAATTTTTGTTTAAATTATTAATCTTTTTTTAACATTTATTTACTTTCGTATTTACGCGCCGTCGTTTTGACAATCTCAGCCTTTCCATTTCGAAGGAACGCCTACCTGCTTGCGCGTCTGCTCACTGCAGCACGTTTCGTTGGCGCAAGAAGCCGGTGAAACAGTAGTGAGTTTTAGTATTGCATATACGAGCAAATGCTGTGTGTTTGCGTTAGCTTTGCGCGTCTCGACGCTGCGCGCGCGCGGAGCCCAAAATCGGGGTCTTGGGTCGGAGCATGGCAACGACGAGCACGCGCAACGCGGAGCACGCCACCCTAACGCAAACGAACAGTGCTTGCTTCTATACGGAATACTAAAACTCTCTAATAAAGTACAATCCCATACCGGCTGCAGCACCACGTCGGGACAGTGAAGAGTGTTGTTTGCATTCGGAAATATATTTAGCGAGCCATGATCGCGAGCAGTTCCGCCCTGCCCGCTGAGCAGGAGAATCGGGGACCCTCACTAGAGAGCTTCCCGTTTCCGCCGCGGGAGGGCGAGCAACGAGCTGGAGATGCGAATAGCGTAGACCTTGTGAGCTTGCGAGACCAACGAGAATCAGCGAGAAGCTTCCTTCTGCCTGGGTATGATGGGCTAGAAGGGGAGGTTTGGGCATCACTTGCGTCTTCAGCGGCCGGCACTGGTCCCATACTTGATGCCTCACGTGTCACTGTCACCATAAAACCATCTAAAACGTCGCCAACGAGCGCCATCTGTGGACGTAACGGACACTTAATAAACCTCCCTTGTGCGGAGGCAACGGGAATCTGAAAAATCAACCGCGAGATGGGGGTAGGCTAGCAGACTATTCTTTGCAATCTTAAAGGGTGGTTAACTTTAAACATTGGCTTATCATGAGACTGATGACAAAAGAAAAAAAGAGACACAATACAACATTTCGTTTACGTTGTACTTTTATTTTGTTTCTTCGATCTGTGAGCTCCTTTGCTTTCCGCACTTGAAATGTAATTGACATTGCGCTCTCCTCTCAGAGATGGCGGTAGCAGTCCGGAAAAAAAAGGGAAGCAGGCGGCCTTCATTCAGGCGCGCAATTTAAATGCTCGTATATTTGGTCCCATCATTCTGCGAAGGTGCGCTCTGTTATGAGACCGAAACCTAGAAAAGGGGTTCAACTTCAGCGTTTTCGTGGAAAACCGTAGAATGATGTACGTGCCTTAAATCTTTCCAAAATGGATTGATTTAGTGGTTTTGGATAACACTCAGCAAATTCCTAAAGTTGAAACCATATGTTGTTTTTTTTCGTTAATTCAGATGTTAATCAGATTACAATGGTTAATTATTCAGCTAATTTTTGTATTTTTGCAATCCCTGATGTCCGCCGTGGCTAGCAATTTGTTCCCGTAAAGATATATTTTTCAACCACCCTAATATAAACACCTGATATGTTGCTGATTACGCCGTGTCAATGCCACCCACATTTAGCATTTGTTGTGGAGACATATTGATAGGAATCTGAAACAGCTGCTGGTGCGTACGACTGGTAAAAGGACCTACTTTTTCTCCAGCAGGTCATATTTAATTCAGATTTATTCTAACCCTTGCCACGTCACTGGGCCTCAAACTCAGCTGTCATTCCGTGCAGGTATGACTCTGTAGAGTCAGTCGTGTGTCTCCGTAAATGATTTCTCAGTCGAACGCATGGTCGTTAAAACAAGCTTAAAGCGCTAGTGGTACTTTGCCATGCACTCCAACAGAAATAGAGGGGATTGTGTTACTGCGGTGCTTCGCTGCAGACTCCGACAAAATGCGACAGCATTGCTTTTCTTCTATAAAGGCTATATGCCGCTCACCAAATGTCACTCTCCCCCTCCAGCGTAGCCTTCGGCACGTCGAGAGCGGTCATACTCAGAACCAGTGGCGTCACAAGGGGGGTAGCGGGGGGAGCGGACCGCCTTGGGTGCAGTGCTCCAGGGGGTGCCGCGCCAGGCCGCGAGAAGGGGGGGGGGGGGGCGTCGTGGCGGGCAACGAGGGGGGGGGGGGGGGGGTGTTGTGGCGGGCGAAGATCAGGGGGGGCGGGCAACGTAACAGGCCGGGGGGGGGGGGGAGGGTTGTAGCAGTGGCAACCGCCCCGGGGGCAGCTGACCTAGTGACGCCGCTGCTCAGAACGCGGCCGATATTGTTCCGCTAAACCTCTCTTCAGTTCAACTACGAGGCATTGTGAATACTGCGGCTCCACAGTGAGTGCTTCATCCAACGGACCGTGCCTTCCTGCGATAAGGAGAGGGTGATAAGTAGAGAATGAGAAGAGTCCAGATCGTTTGGTGTTGCGAATTAAAATTTTCGGGGACGGTGAGGCTTCTCCCAAAGAAGTTCTGTCGCATTTAAGAACAGAAGCACTACCAGACTTGTACGTAATCCGTTACAAGTAACGAAATTACTTGTAATCCCTTACATTTATCGGTAATTTAGTAACGGAATAATTACATATTTTCTAGAGTAATTTTAAAGTAATTCCCTTACATTTTTTACGTAACGGATTCCTTGTAATCCGTTACATTTTTTTCAGGACCAGCCCCCCCCCCCCTCTTCTAAAGAAAAGGTCGTTTTCATTTTGGTAAAGTTGAGCGCAGTGACACTGTCACGCAATTGACCAGCGCAAAGGGAGGCTTGGCACTCTTCAGTTCCGCAAAGCCTTTTTTTTTTTGCAACACCAAGCCCTTGAATTTATTTTTTTAGACCCTAACAACAATGTCAAAAGATCCAAATAAACATTTCTACAAAAAAAAAAAGGGGGGGGGGGCAAGTTATATCCGCTTTTTTTAGTGTCTTTGTTTTTTCTTTGCGATCGAAGGCGGGGAGAGGAAGACACCAAGTGATTGTATGCCTCTTCGAGAAGCTCAAGGCGGTAAGTGCACAGACAAGAATTAACAATGTCCTTCTCGGTTATAGTGACTAGGACCATTTTCATAATGTCACAACACGAGACAACGCTCCGTCTACCCTAAAATCCACTAAAAGAGATGTGATAATATGTGAAGGTGTTATTGCCACAAGCATCCTCGTTCGTCGATGCACACTTATCATCTTCTCTTAGAAAACAGGATGTATTTTTTTCTGCTTCTTTCACCTTATTTGACCCTGTTTTAAAAGCTACTTACTTTTTTTGTAGTCCAACTTCTAGGGTTGGCCCACTTTATTTGTGAATTCCAGCCAGGTTATCTGCATCTCAGTTACCCTTTTTGTGAGTCAGCTTTTTGCGAGCACTTCGAAAATGGTAATAGTCTTCCTTTTTCTTCTTCCTGTTTTTACCCCAGCAGGACGCATCTTATCTCAAGCAGATATTTTTACAAATAAAACATAATGGTGGCTGACGTAGACTTGATATTCTGGGCTTGAGGAGAGAGTGAAACTCGTGAGTGGGGCCATAGCGCGGCTTACTTAGTTCTCTGCCCTTCGCTGCCCGTGGCATCAGCGGACGTCTATCTGGAGAACACCGGAGTAAACTGCAGTCGGTCCGTGCTCCGTGCGTTTTTGAACGGCACCAAGAAAGGTACACATGGCAAACGTGCGTTTACATTTCCTTGTTTTAACCAACGTTCTAATTAATTGTTGTTATGAGTGTCCTGTTGTTTTTTTCTCGATTACTTATATTTAAATATTGGAAACTTTTTCTTATTCACCAACGTCTCAACCGAGGCTCGACCTGTTCAGAACCAAAGGAAGAAGAATATCGAGCCAAACCTTATTTATTATTTAATTATCACCTTACTGTTACCAACTCTACTAAAACTCTCGAATATCAGGCAACGGCTGCAACGACGAAGCTTTGCTCTATCTTCGAGGTAAATAGTACTTCCATTGCTTCGCTGAAAAGCTCAATGCAGAGCATAAAACATTCGTGAGGCACAATATGGCACTCCCATCCAGTGCCTCAGTTCAAAGTGGTGTTCAGCGTAGCAGTCGACATATTCAGTAAGAAATAACGCAAAATGTCTGACGAGACTTTCGAGAGTCAGCTGTTGCTCAAAATACTCAAGGTCAATAAATGGAACAGGTGGCAACAATAAGAACTTGAATAACCTTCTTCCCTTTGTTTCTTAATTGAGGAAAATATTGTTGAAAGTAACGCCACGAAAGTAACGGATTACTTTTGGGGGTAACGGTCACTTACTTTTATGAGAGGGTAATTGTAATTGTAATAAATTACAATTTAGCCTTGAGTAATTGTAAATGTAATTCCTTACTATTTTTCAGTAACGTGTACAAGTCTGAGCACTACAAACTGACCCTGTGCGAACACCACACAGCACAGAAGAAGAGCGACAGGCAGAAATGTGTCTGCTTGCGCTTACAAGCGCAACCCTTGACCGAAATTTTGGGACCAAACTAAATAGTGAAGTCATGGAAAAGGTCTCTATAGACCGACACGCGGCGCGGCTCTGTTTACCAACACGGCCGGAAGGCCGCGCATGCGCAGCAGCTATGTGGGCAAAAGCGGCCAGGCTCTCCATGTTTTCGCCATTGCGTTCTATGGCGTGCGCTCGTTGTTGACGTTGTAGAGACGCTTCTAGCTTTATTTGTGCGTCGTATTTTCTGCCAACGTATGTCGTACGTTATGCCCGACTATTTGAGCTCGCTACCCGAGCCTGAACGGCAGCGGTATCGAGACAAACTGTGCGTGGACGGCGTTGCCTTCGACGATCCGTACGCCGTAAACAAGACCTGGTGCAGTTCCGACGCGAAGTTGCTGCCACCGACGTCGACGGCTCACGTCGTCGTTTATTTAGTTTTTTCGCCAAGCCAGTTGACGGCCGACACGGTGCAGGCGTACAAGTCTCTCGAGGCCTACGATTACTTCGAGCCGGTTTCCGCACTGCCGGCGGGATCAGCAGACTTAGGGTCTGCTGAAGTGTATTTATTAATTGATTAAATACACACAGCGTCTTCGAGTCAAGGTATGATATTTTTCCTACCCTCATGACCACAAGGCATGACAAGCGGTAACGCTTTGTCCGTTCTGCAGTCTTGGCGGTAACACGTTACAAGTAACGGCGTTACCGGTAACGCGTTACTTTTTCAGTAACGTAGTAACGTACTCGTTACTTTTTCAAAACAGTAACGGGTAACGTATTTACGTTACTATTTCAAGTAACGTGTAACGTAGTTACGTTACTCGTTGCTTCTTCTTTCCAAGTCTTAAAGGAATTACACTTCAATTTTTTCCGTGTTTTTAGGCGTCAAGCCACGTGAATTTCTGAGTTTTCTGCGTTTTTCTTTGCATTTTTTCTCGTGAGTATTTAGGTGAAACCGTAAAAAGAGATAAAGTAATTATGTTCAGTTTCTGCATGAACATAATGTTTCTTGAAATATGATTTTATGCATACCTGTACCGTCAAAACAGTAAAACGAGTTAAATCATAATTAAAAAAGTAACGCAAAAGTAACGTGCGTTACTTTTTATCGGTAACGGTAACGCGTTCCTTTTATTTTGAGGTAACGTAGGTCGGTAACGCGTTCCTTTTATTTGCAAGTAACGAGTAACGTATCTCGTTACTTTTTTCGGTAATGCCTACAACACTGACGTTCTGTCGCCGATCTTCTTCCGCCTGATAGCGCGGGCGTAGCGAGCCACCGACGAGCGCTTGGCCGGTGCTTTGTGCTCGAACACCGTGGGAACAAAATCCCGGTGGTCTCGATCAGACGACGGTTTTCCTGCACATAAGCAAGCCTCAGGACGGAGATTGAAATGGAAGCCACACTTGCCTTCAAGAAAGTGCTTGCCGCACGAACGGTCGTCCGCGCGAGGCGACCATTCTTTTCGATCCACGGATATTATCCACCTTCTGCGCCTTTCAGAGTCAGCCGGGAACTTGTGGAAACTCACCCCGCTACTTTTGCTGTACCTTTCGGTGCAATTAACGGCTACACAGCTTTGCGGCATGCTGAAATGCTATGACGCCCATGCAAAACGTGCGCCCTTTTGCCCACACCACCCGGCTCCGGCGCGATCGCAGCGCCGCCGCAGCTCCGTGACCTCAAACCCGCGTGTCAGTCTCATAGAACATATAAAAAACAGCATAAGTCTGCTTCCCTTCTGACGACACAACCTCAGCTATCCTACTCAGTTTTCGCCTCCATGTCCTATTGAAGACACGTGGCCACGCAGCCTCGACGTCTGCAAAGAACTAGCCTGAAGCCTCTTTTAAACCAGTGGCTATGAATCAGTAAGCAATGCCATAAGCTAATTACGTCATCGTTGCATGCTCTTTCTAACTCTATATTTTGTTTCACCTTAAGTACAAACGCAGCCGACGATACGAGCTGATGAAATTAATCAAACAGCGTCTATAGCGCAAATCACGAGGCTTCAACGTACATGATTGGCTCAATTAAGTTAGAACACGTACAGATATGATAGAACACGTGGACGCCTGATTATTGAGATACAACCTTAATTCATTCAAAGTAAGAATATGCATCTTCTGTCTGGGATCCCGGACAAGCCACTCTCATTCTTCCATTGGAAGCCATCCAAAAGATCTGCTCGTTTAACTCTCACGAACCACCAGAGCACTGCAAGCGTTACAAGCATGCAGACTACCCTTTCATTGCTACCCTTGTCCTTCCACGGAAAATTTGCTTTCTTTTTCTTTATTTGGTCACGGTTCATCTCGTCTCCATCATGCGCAAAACGTTGGCGCCCTGAGTTCAACGGACGACGTTTCAGTCATCTCTCGTCTCCTGTTCATCCCAGGACTGGAACCATCTTCCCAGGGGACAATTGCCATTATCACGGTCACCGAACTCTTTAGAACTGGCCTCAATAATAATATTTCGCTGATTGTGCCTCAACTGTAATTTGTATGTAGCTATTTAAATTTGTTTTTCTGCTCTTTCCCTCTGCAATGCATTCGGGCCTCGAGGGAACAAAAATCACAATTAAAGACAAGAAACAGGACGAACACATTTTTGACGGTGACAGCGCAGGGAAAACCACTCTCACACCATACACCAGAAGACAAGCACACGCGCTCCTCCCGGGCGACGAACACCATGCTGTTGCGCTCTGACGCTGTTTGATTCGTCCATCGTCGTAGTGTCTGGAGTCCGGCCATATTAAGATAAATGAATTATGGGCCACAGGTGCTCCTGCTTACCACAAACACAGATTAATGTCTGCCAGCGTAAAAAATAACTATCGGTTAAAATCAATAGGTACTAATTTATAGACATTTTTAAAGCGCAGCTCTTAGGCGGCCGTTTCCGACTTTAGCAGCGTCGCCATCGGCGTCGGCGTCGGCGTAACCATCAGCATTGCACGGCAGTGGGAATTTAAGTTCCCATAATGACGTCACACGTGACGTCACGTGTGACGTCACAAGGGCTACCCTCACGAGGGTCACGAGGGTTACAATTCCAAGGGTCACGAGGGTTACCCTCACGAGGGTCACGAGGGTTGTCCTCACGATGGATTACGAGGATTACCTCCCAGCGCGGTTCACGAGGGTTACCCCCATGAGGGTTACGAGGGTTACTGTTATATTCATCCAGCTCTTTACTGGTGCGGGACGGACAGGACTGACATGGCGCCTAGAACAGTCCCCAATGCTCGCACCGCGCGCATGCACCCGCTCGAGAGCATGGCTCGCGCTGTCCGGTTGTTGTGGGCGGGAGCTTGGTTGCTTGATACATAACACTTCTTCCCCCTTAGATTGACTGTCCATATCTTGAAGGTGGGTGCCTAGCCCGAGGAGGGTTGGTGCGTCGATACCCTTGAGGCGGGTCCCCTTGCACCTCTACCTCCGTACGCTCCACCGGTAGAGTAGCCGGTAGACCAACTTGGACGGGGCCTACTTGTGCCGTTTCTTCCGGATGCTGTAACGGTAGACTTGGAGGCAGCTTCTCAGTCGTAAGAGTTGGAGTGACGGCTTCAGCCTCCGCTGCTGTGAACCACGCCGCTGGCGCCGATGACTCGCACGAGCCGCCTGTGAGGGCCACAGGGGAACCAGATGCGTGTGACGTAGAACCCGACGATCGCCTCCGGATGTGGTCCACGTGCCTGCGAATTTCTCCAAATGCCGTTTGGAGGAGCCAAGACCGAAGACCAAGCTGCTTGAGAAGCCTTCCCTCTATCCACCTTGGCTTCCCGCGAAAATTTAGAGCAAACACTGGTTGTCCTTCTGCAAAGCGGCGCGAAGAGGTTGTTTCTTCCTTTCCTTCCTCGCCTTTCCTCTGGTTGCTTGTTTCTAGCTCTGGTGTCAGTCGGCTAATGTTTGATGCAAGTTCGCGACCGAACATAAGCAGTGCAGGCGTTTTTCCTGTCGACGTTGTAACGGTGGTATGCTGCCTGTAGAGGAATCTGGCCAGTCTCACCAACAAGCTGCCAACTTTATCCTTCTGAAGCGCTTGTTTCAGCTCATAGACCATGCGCTCAGCCTGGCCATTGGTGGCGGGATGGTAGGGTGCGCTTGTCACCGCTTTTATTCCATTTCGGTTGTAAAAGTCGAGCACTTCTCTTGATACAAAAACGCTCCCATTGTCTGACACAATTTTCTGTGGCAGGCCAAAAGTCGCGAAAATAGCGCGCAGTTCCCGAATAACAGCTGTGGAGGTTGCCGAAGTCATTGCTCTCACCTCCAGCCATTTGGTGCACGCATCCACAACAACGAGGAACATGTGTCCTTCCATCGGTCCTGCGAAATCAAGGTGTATCGTATGCCATGGCTGAGATGCGTGCTCCCAGATAGGCACTGGTGCCTTCACCGGTGTACGCCTGGATTCCTGGCAGATCATGCATTCACCAACGGCGCACTCGATGTCCTTGTCGATCGCAGGCCACCACAAATAGCTCCTGGCTGTTGCTTTCATTGACACTATGCCCTTGTGCCCAGCGTGTAGTAATTCCATGGCTTCCGAACGTGCTGATGATGGAATGACCACCCGTGAGCCCCATATCACACATCCTCGTTGAGTCGAGAGTTCGGTCAGTTTCTTTTTGTATGGGAAGAACCGTTCCCCCTTAAGGTGGTCGGAGTTCCCTTGTTGTAACGCGTTGAAAATCTGGGAGAGGATAGGGTCTTGAAGCGTCATGCTTGCAATTCTTTTTGCCGTGAGCGGTGATGCCGGAAGCGCCTCTATCATCAGCACGTCTCCAGGCGGGCAGGGTTCGTCCTCACTGTCCAGTAAGGGAAGTCGACTCAATGCATCCGCATTCTGGTGCCTCTTTCCCGGACGATACACGAGCTCGTAATCATAAGCTGCGAGCTTGACGCACCAACGCATCATGCGCGGAGACAGCACTTGCGGTACTGGCTTGCGTGGTCCCAGAATGCCGAGCAGCGGTTGGTGGTCCGTGACGATAACAACATGTCGTCCGGCAATGTACTGGTGAAAATGTATTGCACCATAAATGATTGCGAGGCCCTCTCTATCTAGTTGAGAATAATTCTTCTCAGCATCTCCTAATGTCCTTGAAGCAAACGCTATCGGCGCTTCACGGCCTGCGCTGTCCAACTGGGCCAAGACGGCACCGACGCCGTAGGGGACGCGTCGCAGGAGAGCATGAGAGGCTTAGATTCATCATAGTGAATCAGAGTGGTTCTTTGCAGGATGAGCTCCTTTAGCTGCCTGAATGCTATCTTATGGGCAGTACCCCAGCTCCATGGAGCGTTCTTCTCTAATAACGCATAAAGATCCTTCGCTACTGTAGCTCTGTTCTCAAGGAATCTGTCGTAAAACGCGATCATTCCAAGAAACGACTGTAGTGTCGCTTTTGATGTCGGTTCTGGCAGCTCTCGGATTGCCTTCAGCTTGTCATCTGTTGGATGGATTCCTGCTGCGTTAATCTTGAAGCCGAGGAAGGTAACCTCTGGCACCCCAAAGACGCACTTCTTTTCGTTTACGCGAAGACCTAACTGCTCAAGCCTCGCGAGGACGACGTCTAAACGATGGTTGTGTTCTTGTGGTGTGGAACCAGCAACGATGATGTCGTCTAGGTATGCACTGATACCTGGTATCCCCGCGAGCGTCGTGTCCATGCATCTTTGAAAAATCGCTGGTGCCGCGGACACACCGAAAGGCAGCCGATTGACACGGTAGAGCCCCTTGACAGTGTTAATAGTCAGTATCTTCGCTGTAGTGTCGGTGACCTTGAGCTGTTGATAAGCTTGTGCCAGGTCGATCGTAGAAAAAACTTTTCCACCTCGAAGTTTCGCCAAGACTTCCGTGACCGTTGGCAAGGGATATGACGCGGCTCGTGTCACTGCGTTCACAGTGCTACGATAATCGCCGCAAAGCCGAATGCTACCATCTTTTTTCGAACAACGACGACTGGAGTTGCCCACTCCGAATGTTGCGTTGGCTCAATAACTCCCTGTTCTGTCAGGCGCTGCAGTTCCATTTCGACGGCTGGTCGAAGTGCGAATGGCACGCTTCGTGTTTTCAGGAACTTGGGCGGTGCTTTTTCTTGTAGCTCCAGCGTTACAGCTGGTCCCTTGAAGCTGTTTAAGTCGCCGTCAAACAGTACTGAGTGGTGCTCAAGTATGGCTACTATGCTCTGTTCTTGGCGAACGTGGTGAATGCCGTTGAGGCTGATGCCTAGAGGGTCGAACCAGTTCCGACCAAGGAGGTTGCATCCTGTGCCGCTCATTATCAATAAGGGTAGTTCCTTGCTGCGCTGCTTGAAGCACACCCTCACGTGAACTGTCCCTAGTGGCTGCAGGCCTTCTCCTGACCATGTTCGCAGGGCGATGTTGGCGGGATGAAGCGGTGGCCGATGATGGGGCCATGATTCCCGATATGTGTCTTCACTGATGATGGAGTAGGCAGCCCCTGAATCTACTTCGAACAGCAGCGGCACGCCTTGTACGTCCAATGAGACCATATGTTTCTGCGGTGCTCTCTTCACCCCTGTCATTGTATTGAGGTCATGCAAAATGCTCCCCTCTGTAGTCGTGGGCTCCCAGAGCTCTTCTGGGGAGTCAAAAACATGCAACCGTCTAGGACCCTTCGATAAGCTGCTATTGTTTTTCTTCTTGAAGCAGGCCTTTTCTATGTGACCGACCTTCTTGCAAAATCGGCATCGTGCGCTGCGAAAGTCACACGTTCCTGGATCGTGCCAATCCTCGCAACGGTAACACGGTTTGCGTGGTTTTATGTCCTCCTGCATTGGTGGAGATGCCTGTGTGCGTGCGGTCTTGTTGACTTCGCTGAAGTCAGCTTTGACCTTCTTTTGATAGTCTTTTGCGTTTTCCGCCCGCACAGCGATGTCGAATGCCTTGACAAACGTTAGATCTTGTTCGGCAAACAATCTTTGTTGCAGATTGTCATCTTGCAGGCCGCAGACAAATCGATCGCGCAGCATCACGTCGATGGGCAACATCGTTGATCTCGCATCTGGCCGAACGGCAGGAGACATGGCTGCACTCACCCCTGAGGATTCCGACGCTGATGGCCTAGGAGGCTGGCTCGAAGGTTGGGACGGAAGAGTGCCAAAGTTGCAATCTGCCGCGAGAGCTTTTAACGCTGCTACGTAAGCGGTTACTGTTTCGTGCGGCAGTTGGTCTCGGCGCTGGAATTTGCAGCGGCTGAACAGCTCCGACGGGCGTGGATCGTAGTGGACGCGCAGCAGACTGACGATTTCTTCGAATGAGTAATCGCTGGGTGTCCCTGGTGCCACTAAGGCCTTGACGCTCTCGAATGTGGTCGGCCCACATAGCGTCAGCAAGATCGCACGCTTCTTGACGTCGTCTGTAATACCGTTGGCTTGGAAGTAGAATTGAAGGCGCTCTGCCCAAGACGACCAGCCTTTTCCCGAAAATTCCTCCACGGAGCCGTGAGTCGTCATGGTCTCCTGGATCTACCGTCGTAGAGTTCGTGCCGTTTGCTCGTCGCCAATTGTTATATTCATCCAGCTCTTTACTGGTGCGGGACGGACAGGACTGACATGGCGCCTAGAACAGTCCCCAATGCTCGCACCGCGCGCATGCACCCGCTCGAGAGCAT